>PVJO010007296.1:0-47298 GCA_004026905.1 Hystrix cristata
AGCATATACAGTACCAATAAAAAATAAAATGACTATGATTGGACTTGTTTGGTCAAAGAAAATGTTTTGCTAATATTCAGAGTACCCTAACTATAGAAAGTACTAATTAAATGTGTTTTGATGGAGATTAGGGTCTTATATTGCATGATATAGAGGAGCATTTCTTCTGTACTACAGGTCACTACAGGTTACTTCTATAGTTACCTTTCTTTGCAAAAATAACTGATGTATGCATTTTAGTAAATTTTTTATGATCGGAATATAAATTTAATGTGGACTAAAACAAAATGCATATCATTTGTCTTTCTCCTTTCAGCTGAAAAAACAAGCTTCTTTAGATAAAATTGACCATAAAATGATCAATGACTATAAAAGCCCATCATTCTATGACATCAACCAAATGCTCTGCAAACTGCTGGCCACCTCGTCGATGATGAACAAGTACCTGAAGGAGGTGTCCCAGCGCTCTTCCTCTAAGAAAGCTAAGCACCACAAATTAAAGAAGAGTGAAGAACCAGCAAGAGCCGAAAGATTCTAAACATGTGCATACATAAATGTGGCTAAGTCAAATACGGAGATTACAAAAGAAATCTATCAAGAAGACTCATCTAAGGATAAAATGGCTCTTTGCGGGAGCCTTGGTAATTTTTTTGCCATAATCTTTTCTGAAATTTTCTCCAGAAGCATGGATTCCTTTTGAACTAAAGAAAGAATCCATACTTACTATAGTGGCTCCCAGAATAAAATGAAAACAGCCAAGCTCAGTATTCAAAGGTATAATGTAGCTGTAAGTACAGATGCAACATTTCTCAAATGCTGAGCCCATGACAGGTCTTGTGTTAGTGTTTTTCACCACCTCGTTTTATTCTCACAGTAACCCTCAACCATAATTAGCTCCCTCAACCATAATTGGCTCCTTTTTCCAGAAAAGAAAGGCAGTATAGAGAATTTAAATACCTTGTCCAAGGTCACAGAGGTTTCAAATGAAGACACTAATATTTCAACTCAGCAATCTCAAGCAGCCATGTACCTATTCTTTTAATTATCCCACCTATGCTAAACTATGACTTACTGCTCCAGTAAGGCAATCCTGTCACTGTCCCCTCCATGCCACTTTCATGCCCAGCTCTAAGATTTTGCTTACGTCCTTTTCTCTTCCACAGTGTGTTCAAATGCTATCCATCCCCAAGGCCTAGTTCAACCCCAACACAGTGATTTCATGTTTTCTGACAACCCCATAGCATGGACTGCCTATCTGCCAGTGTTTGCCCTGAATCATCATCTTTCTGATAATGTTCTAGAACTCTTGAGTGTGCTTATAGATTATCATCCCCCCATAAATGTCCCAAAGGCAAGAACAGCCAATTCTACCTACAACAATGACATACTCAATCAGGAGCATTTGATAAATGCTAAAGGCATGAATTCAGCTAACAATACAAAATGAATGCAATGAACTTCATAAGTACTTGTTTTTAAGCTGATGTTTGCATATGTACAGAGTCACACAAGTATATCTCCCTGAAATCTCTTTAAGCTGTTTCACAGGGTTGCAGGAATGACACAAGCAAAATATTCGCAATACTCAAAGTCACACATAGTGTTCTGAACTTTGTATTAAAGTATAATATACATATAGAAAGATGAAAACAGCTGTGGATTTAGCTCAGTGGTTAGAGTGCTTGCCTACCAAGCACAAGGCCCCAAGTTTGATCCTCAGCACCAAAAAAAAGAGAAAGAAAGGTGAAAACATCTTAGAGTACAGCTCGATGAATTTTCATAAATGAATGTGCCAGTGTAGCCAACGACCAAATTAAGAAAAAGTTGTTACATCCCAGAAGTCCTCTCATGCTATAAATGTACTTACCATTCTGATTATTAACACTATAGATTAACTATCTAAAGGCCAACAGCAAAGCAGTGGGGGGGGGAGGCAAATTTTAATATTGCTAATAGTGACTGTGGTTTTATTTACAAATAAAACATCTAGTTGGAAGCTGGAAATGCTAATAATGACTTGCCATCACACCAATCAGTTTGTCAATACCATGTGAGCTTCCTTACCTGCCCAGTCCAGAAATTCAACACACTCAGTCTGGGAATACCGAGCAGCAACATCTCGAGCTTTCTCTTCCCGGAAGTTCAAAGATTCTATATCAACACCCAGCTCCACTAGTGTTTTCAAAGTTTCCAAACGACCCCAGGCTGCAGCACAGTGTAAGAGTGTGTACCCTAACAAAGAGAAGGAAGATGGTCTGGTCACACTAGGGATGCTCCCCAACTTAGGATGTTTTAACATGAGTTTTCAACTTCACGACTGTGCAAGTGATAGGCATTAAGTAGTAACTGTACTTGGGATTTTGATCCTCAGCCTTCTCCAAGGCAAGCAATATGTGGTCTAGTACTTTCTTGCAAGCCTGGGCAGCAACAGTGAACCTCAGCTCCCAGTCAGTCACATAGTCACGTACTCCCCAGCACATGCTGTTGCTAAGCTATGAATAGACTGGCTATATTAGGTGCATTTCCCACTTCTAGTATTGTATGAATCTATTGGGTTGTGACCTCAAAATAATTCATCACAAATCTTTACATTGTTTTAAGCTATTTTAACAGTAGATCATAATCACAATCAAGTATGAAACGATTACTATGAGCCAGCCACTAAGTGTATAACATAGCAAACTCATTTAGTTTTATAAACTGTATGATATTACAATTATTATAATCCTTATCTTACAGATAAGGAAACTAAAGTCCAACAGTGTTAAGAAACTTGCCCAAGAAAGCCAGCCAAAAAATGATGGACACGAGATACCAACACAGGCAGTCTGAAACCTGAGCCCTTCAACATCAGCTAAGGAAGATGGCATGCGCCCTAACGGTCATCTGTTTTGGAACAAATGAACTTATGATTTTAAGGAATTTCCATCAAACTCTCAAATCAGCACTCTTGTTAACATTAATACAAGCATGAAAATTAACTACAACTCTGTATGCTTTGGTTTGGAAATTAACCATTTTAATTAAAGCTGAAATTAAGACCTACTAAATTTAAACATAATTTCTTATGCTTACTGAGGGGACTACCATGAGGTAGAATCGTAAAGGTGAAAAATAAAGGATGCATCTTTAATTAAAATTGTTTCAGACTGATTCTGTATGAGTCAAATCAAAGATCATTGTATGAACTTACCGTTTTGAGAGTCCCCAGTTAAACTGGGACTCCAGGGCAGCTAACAACCCCACCCTAAAAGGAAATGAAGAGGTGGATGTGGGTGTTTACAGTGTGCCTTTCACAGGATACACTTTTACCTGGCAGGAGACCTGCCTAATGCCTTGTTGTGTGATCTACAACTAGAAGTTCTCTCACACAAGAAACTTGTATGGTGGCAATGCCTTGTGGCTCTTATCTGACCTATGTCCAATTTACACCTATCTGACCATCACCAGGCCGAAGGAGCCCAAGCCTGCATTCTCCCCAGTGTCGCAGGAAAAACCAGCCTCCAGGAGCCCCTGGTTCTCCAGATGAAAGGTGCAAATTCAATACACCACATCAGGAAACAGGTTCAAAGGTTTGTACTTGCAGATCCTGAGGGTGTAACGAGTCAGGAGGACCATCTTCTTTCCCAAGTCATGCAAGGCAAGAGTAAAGAGGCAGGGAAAAAAAGAAAAGTGTGGCAACTAGCGGTGTGTATAAGGGAATAGGACTTTTGTGTGCACTTCATTTAATCCTTCCAATAATCCTAAGAGATAGGTATTATTAGCCCCACTAAAGTCTACAACGGAAAGTGAAGGTGAAAGTGAGCCTACACCTAGTAGGGGTTGGTTGGGTCAGTGGGGGTGTGGCCATCAAGACGCCAGCCCTTTGGACCTCCTGAACTAGAAGCTAAACAAACCTCTTTACAAGTTACTCAGCCTCAGGTATTTTGATATAACAATAGAAAATGGATTAATAAACACAGATCAATTAGCTAGGTTTAACCATTCCACAAAATACTGCCCACCAGGCCCCACTTATCACCACTCTGTCTTTGCTAGGTAACTCTTAGCTGTTCTTCAAGACTCAACGTAAACACTGCTCCCCTTCCCTGGACGTGCCTGACACTTCCAGGCAGAGCTTATCTCTACTCTGAGCCTCCATGCACTGTACCTTTTCCAACCCAGTAGTACTTATTCGTCTACATATCTGTTTTCTTCTATACGCGGACTCCTCAAAGGCTGAACTAATCAATCTTTATTCTCCCCAGTTCTGAGCACAAGGCTTGGTTATTCCTCCACCCTTCATAAAGGTTTTCTGAATGTAAAGAAAGACAGTTTAAAATGATAATTAGCTCTGATAATGCCTGTTTAAGTAAAGTCAGAGTTCATGACCAAAGCTTTGCCAGGACCAGAGAGAGTGCCATCATCACGGAACTGAAAAATACAGGGGCATGTCCTTGACTCAGTCATAAAACAAGGCACTCACAAATAGGCAAAAGTCAATAATGCACATGCTAAGACTATAAAAGCGGTTTCACATTCCTCTCTTTGGATCAAAGTATCTAATTCTTCTGGGCGTGGTGGCACATAACCATAATCCCAGCACTCAGGTGGCTGAGGCAGGAGGATTGTCAAGAGTTTGAGGCCAATCTGGCCAATACAGTGTGTTCAAGGCCAGTCTGAACTACCCAGTGAGAGTCTGTCGCAAAACACCAAAATTTTTTTAAAAGGATCTAATTCTTCACAACTACAGTGTAAAGGGAAAGGACATCCTGAATGCAAATATGATTCACTGATCACCTTAAAAATCATTTACTTTCCTTTTTTTATTCTGAGTATCATCCGAAGATAAATGGCATACATCCTCTTACTTTATAGGGGCACCAATACTGCAGTCTTCACACACATCTTTTAATTTGGGCCAACGGTTTTATAATCCCCAACAGATGACTAGCATTCTAGTGGGTGGTTGAGTAAATTCCACTGCTATCCTTAAATAATAGCAGTCTTTCCTTAATTAACAGAAAATATCACTACACAAATGCTCTCAATTTTAACTTTTTCAATTAAAACATATTTCTTAAAATATTTAGAAACCAACTGGGTATGATGGCACATGGTGATAAGCCAGCATTCTGGGATGCAGAGACAGAAGAATCACAAGTCCAAGGTGAGCCTAAGTAAATCAGTGACTTAGCAAAGCCCCATTTGAAAAAATATACATATATATTTTTTATATATAAGGGCTGGGGATACAACTAAGTGTGAAGGCTCCAAGTTCAATCCCCAGTGCTGTTTTAAAAAAAAATCTTCAGGATGTACTGAAGAAGTAGTTATTTTAAGGGTGGGGATTTAGCTAAGTGGTTAGAGTGCTTGCCTTGCAAGCACAAGGCACTGAGTTCAATCCCCAGTACCAAAAAAAAAAAAAAAAAAAAAGAAATTATTTTAAGATTTAAGAAATGAGTATCACTAGTAAACGACCTAAAAAATTTACAAATAGAAGAAATGGAGAGGGACATCGGCAAAATGGCTGAGTACACTAGCCTGTCGTTCATTACTTCTTGTTGTGGTTTAGATCTGAAACATCCCCCAAAGTCTGAGTGTGTTCAGAGGTGGGCCTTCTGGATGGCTCTCGGCTCACTGGGGCACTAAACTCCTCAGGGGATTGACACATTGGTGAGTTTAGAGCTAAATGGTGGGAGGAGGTGTGTCACTGAGGAGGGCGCCCCTGGAGGGTATGTTTCCCTCCCAGCTCCTTCCTTCTCTCCCTTCTTCCCGGCTGCATGAACCAGAAGCAGCTTTCCTCCACCACACCATTTCTGCCCTGAAGCTGGCCAACAATGCACCGACTGAGACCTCTGAAACTGTGAGCCAAAATAAACCTCTCCTTTAAGTTGCATGCGTCAGGTATTTTGTCCCACTGACAGGAAAACTGACTAATACATCCCTCAAAAAAAAGTCCGCTGGGCTGGGGATTTATTTCAGTGGTTAGAGTGCTTGCCTAGCAAGCACAGGGCTCTGAGTTCCATCCCCAGCACCCAAAAAAGAAAAACAGTCCACAATTTACTCTTTTAACAACTATACTCTTACTAGAGGAACTGAGAAAATGGACTGGAAAAGAGCAAGCAAGTGGCAACATCCATACAGAGTACAAAAACCCAAAATAGAGCCACGGAAAAGAGAGCACAGCACCCTGTCTCTTCAACACTGTCTCTCGCCCAGATCACCTTTGGGCCAAGACGGACTTCTCCTTATAGGGAAAAGGTAAGCTGGGGAGCCCCAGTAGTCCCCACTGCTGGTGCAGACTACAGGAGATTCTCCAGCTTTCACAGGCCCCAAACGCAATTTGGAGAGTTGCCCAGAATTTACAAAGCTGTACTGAGCTGTACACAGGACTCCACATTCTAAACCCTCCATGGCCTAAGCTTCTGCGGTTTGCCACCATCTTGAAACTGGACCTATCGTTACAGTACATCCTGGCGTAGAGGCTGGTATCCACACCATGTCTCTATCCTGAGATGCTAATGTTATTCCACCATGTTCACACACAGGTGGCCACAATGCCAGGACTCTTGCTACTCTGAGCTTAGGCCCAGGAGAACCAAGACCCAGGCTTCCAAATCCACATGGCGACCCACCTGGGGGAGCAGGCAGACTTGTTGAGGAAGCTGACACATGGCTAGTGGTTGGCATGGCTGCAGCACAGAACTCAGTGCTCTGTCTACTTTCCCCCACTACCAACATGTTCAGGGGTACGCTTCAGGGTGGGCATTTGCCACATCCCTAGGTGCATGCACAGCCGAGGCTGGGGAGCAAGGGGTCCATCTCGCCAGTCCACAGACTGCAAGCTGGCTGGGGATAGTGGGCTAAGGGTGCACAGAACACAGCCACTGAAAGCCATGGAGTGAATACGGCCCTGAAGCCGACAACAGACCTTTGACAGGGCCCTACCCAGCGGGAAAGGCAGAGTGAGACACAACAGCCTGTTAAATGAATGTGGAAACAAAACAGGTCCCCGCTGCAATTCACCACCCCTCCCCCACACCTGGCAGATTATAATGCTAAACGTTGTGAAAAGAAACTTTACCCGTCCAAATCCTTGAAGCAGACAAATATTTTGGACTCACTTCTCTTTTTCTTTTGTTTTTGGTTTGTTTGTTTTTTGGAGGGGGAGTGTTCTTTGGATTTTTCCTTAATTTCCTATTTTTTCTTATTTATTTTTTTCTGTCATATCTAATAGTTTCAGTTTTACCTAATTCTCTGTACTTTCCTTTATTATTTAATTGGATTTTTATCTCACTTTTCTCTCCTCCTTATCTTACTTTCCTTTTTTAAATTTTAATTTTTCTTCAATTTTTCCCTTTCCTCACCTCCATTTTTACAACTATATTAAACTTTACTAATTTTCAGCTTCTTAGTTTATTCTATATAATTGCTGATTTCAGTTGTTAATGGTGATATAGTTGATGCTTTCGTTGGTTTTTACTGTGTATCGATATCTGATTTGTCTTTGTGCTGTTGTCATTACTTCATCTCTCTCCTCTCTGAGGGGCAGTGAGTATCCAGGCCTCGAAAGAAGGCTGGCTACTAAGAAGATCCTCAAGTAAGAGTGAAAGAGACAGTCATCCCAACAGATGCACAAAGCTCTACAGAAAAACACAAGAAGAAAAAACAAGGTAACATGACTTTTCATCAGTAACTGAATACAAGGTATTGAAGTGGATGAAATACCAGACAATTCAAAAGACTAATCCAAAAAAGTATTAATGACTTCAAGGAGGATACAAGTAAACAACCTAATGAATTAAGGAAAATAACGTAGGATATTAAGGAGCAACATAACAAAGAAATAAAGATTCTGAAGAAAAATCAATCAGAAAGGAATACATCAAATCAAAAACTCAGTGGAAACCCATAAACAGGGCCAATCAGAAGACAGAATTTCATGGGTTGAAGGCAGAGGAATTATTACACATAGACACTAATGAAAAAAAAGAGAAGTTATGAACAAAACATCTAGGAACTCTAAGAAATGGTGAAAAGCTCAAACTTAAGAAATTTATCATGAAAAGAGGGTATCAAGGAACAAACTAATGTAGCAGAAAATCTATTTAATGAAACGATAACAGAAAACTTCTCAAATCTTTGGAAAGATATAGAGATCCAGAGTCAGGAGGCATTCAGAACCTCAAATAAGCATGACCAGTAAAGAGCCTTGCTATGTCACAATACAGTTAAAATGGCAAGAGTACAGAACAAGACAAATACTAGCAAGGTTACGGCAAAAAAGGAACCTTCTACATTGATGGTGGGAATGTAAACTAGTACAATCTCTATGGAAATCAGTATGAAGATTCAAAAAAAAACTAAAAATATAAATTCCATTTGCTTCAGTTATTCCTCTTCTTGGTATCTTCCCAAAAGAGTTAAAGACATCATATTACAGTGATATATGCACACCCATGTTTATAGCAGTACAACTCATAACAGCTAAATCTTGGAAGCAGCCTACATGTCCATCAACAGATGAATGGAGAAAAGAAAAAAGTACACAAAATATATACAATGGAGCAATGTAGTACTACTTAGCCTAAAGAAGCATAAATCCGAGTCATCTGCAGAACCATAACGTTGCTCATTAATGATATTGAGGCATGTTTTTTATATTATTATACATACATTCAACTAAGTTTTGGGGAGTATTTTGTTTTATTTTGTTCTGTGGTACTGGGGATTGAACCAAGGGCCTTCACACTGAGCTACATCCCCAGCTCCTTTTTATTTTTTATTTTGCAACAGGGTCTCACAAAGTCACTAGGCTCCCTAGGCTCCGAGAGTGCTGCAATTACATGCCTGGATTTAAAGTAGGATTTTAACTTTAGTTGTATTCTACAAGTGATCTTGTTGCTGTTTCAATATTTTGTAACTTCCATCGCATCTCTTGTGACCGAGGCATGATTTAAAGTGTGCTGTAGCTGGGCTGGTGGCGCACAGCTGTAATCTCAGCACTCAGAGCTGCGGCAAGAGTGCAAGTCCGAGGCCAGCCTGAGCTACAGAGGAAGACCCTGCCTCAAAAAAAAAAAAAAAAATTAAAGTGTGTTTTTGTTTCTAAAATTGGAGAGTATGTTCAGTTATCTTTTTGTTACTTTTTCTTATTTCACTTTGTTGTGGTCAGAGACAAAGACTGTGTGCTACAAATTTTTGATATTTGTTGAACCTTCCTTTACGGCTCAACATTTGAGCAAACTGCTAAAATGCTGGACATGAGTGTGAAGAGAAAGTATAGTTCTTACTCACTGGAGACGGTTGCTTTATTTTGTACCATGACCATGTACCATATTTTCTGTGAAAAAACTCCTGAATTAAATAATGACTGCTAACACAATTTGTAATAGCTAAGTCTTGGAAACAACCCAAATGCCCAACAACTAAGGAATAGCTAAAGAAAATGTGGTTTTTCCACACAATGGAGTACTACTCTGCCATAAAAATGGATAAAGCAGAGTCACTTGTAGGTAAATGGATGCACCTTGAAACCATACTATTAAGTGAAATAAATCAGACACTCATGAGTGCACGTTGAATTGTTTCTCTGATATGAGAAACCATAAGTGTAAATAAGGACAAAGAGGTATAATAGATATTATATAAAAGAAAGAAAATATTCAAAAGAAAGGAGAACTAGAAAGGGAGAAGGGGAAAAGAAGAAAGGAAAAAAGGAAAGAAAGAGGAAAGGGGAAAAATGCAAAAATGTAAATAAACCTGCTGTAAATAGGGAAGGGTGGGGGAGCAGAAGGGAGGGGTGGGGAAGGGGGGGAACCAAGATACATCATGTACAGGTACAAAATAACCATCACGAATGTGATCATTATGTATACAATGTACCAATACATGGTCTTGGTAAAAAAAAATTAAATAATAATAATAAAAGAAAGAAAGAATGCTAAAAACGAATAAATCTTCAAAGGAAAGAGATAAAGATAATATTATTTTGTATATTTACTATGTACCTATTTTCTATGCACCAAGCACCATATTTATCTTATTTAATCTTCTTAACACTCTATAAGGAAAATATAATTATCATCTTCATTTCACAGATCAAGAAACAGATTTTAAAAAAAGGATTGGGAGCCAGGTGTGGTGGCACATGCCTGCAATGCCAGCACTCAAGAGGCTGAGGCAGGAGGATGGCCATGAGTCTGCGGTCATCCAGGGCTGCCTGGTGAGTTCAACACAAGTAGTGATTTCAAGACCAGTGTAAACTATATAGCAAGACCCTGGCTCAAAAAACCAAAAAAGGAAAAGAAAAAGATCAGGTAACTTGCCAAGTCACACAGTTAATGAACAGTAAAGTCTGTGTTCTTAAATATTACACTACACAACACTGACACAGTCACATGTACACAACATGCACATATTCACACAAATACGTGTAAAAGACAGGACAGGCACGTCACATTTACCCAACCAAAATGACAGTACATATATCATTAGATTTGATAAATAATACTGATGAAAGATAAAAGACAAAATACCTCTGACAGTTTTTTCATTCAGATTCACACCGTATTTTGCCAAAGCTCTAATTACATCACTCTGCCCAGCCATGCAAGCTGCATACAACAAATTTCTCCCAGCAATGTCCTCTTCCAAGAGGAGCTGCATGGCATGTTTGTGATGAGGATTTTCAGGATCCTCAAAAACCTTCTGCAAACCTTCTACATCCCCCGTGAGAGCAGGTTTTATAAGGGGGTTCTCGATGGCTGTT
Source organism: Hystrix cristata (assembly GCA_004026905.1). Taxonomy (NCBI): domain Eukaryota; kingdom Metazoa; phylum Chordata; class Mammalia; order Rodentia; family Hystricidae; genus Hystrix; species Hystrix cristata. The sequence goes on from PVJO010007296.1 coordinate 10,751, forward strand.
TCCTCTGGTTCTTGGGATTCTTCTTTTTCTTCTTCCTGTGAGAAAAATAATGATTTTTCTGAACTCTCTGACTCTAGGTGTCCTTCTGGCTCCATTAATTCCAAAAATACCTAAGATCAAAAAGAAAAGTTATAGATATCTATTCAAACCTATCAGTATTTATTTACTTATTTATTTGATCAGACAACTGACAATATAGATGGAATGAAAATCCTTAACTACTTGACAATAATAATTAAGTAAGATACTTCAGCCAATAAAGTTTACTGTGCACCTTCTTGCACAAGTACACTGCCTAAGTATATGCTAAAATGTTAAATGTGTGATATAAACAGTAAATTCAACAGGAACAGGAGAAAGAGGTCAAGGTGAGCTACATTCATTAGGAAAAGATTGAAAAAGAATGTTAAAGAAACTACCTGCCTAAAAGAGGGTCCTTCTTAGAGATGTGAAATATAAATGGGCCGCTGGAGCCAAATTATGATGACTTTAAAAAATCAGGCACTAATACTGAGACAGAACCCACTCACTTACAGAAGGCAAAGCGGTAAGGCCCTCCCTCCTCTGTTCCTCAGTACAAGCCTGGGGACAGGCACATGACTGGGTTCAGCCCTCTGATACCATGGTCTCGAGTCTGGAACAAGGGACACAAGACCATGAAGGTCGTTCTTCGCAGATGTTAGGTAGCGCACTGCTCAAATGTCCTGCTATGCGAACATGCCATGGTTCTTGTGGTCTGACCCTTCAGAACTCCTTCGGTTCCTGCTCATTTCCAGCCTCCCAGGGATTACATGGGCCCCTGTCACAGAACTGAGGTGCAGACTAGTTGTCTCCCCAGTATCTAATCTCCCCTTCTTTTGAGATAAAACTCCACATCCTTTTCTTTTAACCAGGCTTTTTAAACCAAGTTGTACAGTGGAACAGACTATTTTTCAGTCTTTCTTGCAATTTAATGTGGCCATAAGTGCAAGAAGTACATACTGAGATGTAAGCAGAAGTGAAGTATGTTTAACCTCTAGAAAAGTGCAATTCCTTCTCACTGGATTAAAAGCATGATGGCTGGAGTTTGCACAGCAGATTAAGACCATGAGGTAGATGTCCTGTCCAAATACATGCTATTTTTATATTGTATATTTCTACCATAATATGAAGTGTATATTTGTTTTAATCATATATATGCAATTACATGTAACTTCCATTAATTGAGTGACCAAACAACTTATTACTCAGTAGTAATGAATAATTTTGTCATGAGTATACTGCACATATGAGGATACTTACCCACACACACACACGCCCTACTCTATATATGTATATATAACCTACTGATTCTATTAACTTGATTATTACTGATATATTAACTTGATTACATATATATAATCTACTATACATATATGACCTACTGATATACTAGGTGACTATATATAACCTACTGATTTTATTTTAAGACTGAGTGCCACCTACCAAATCGATCTTATGAACCACTAAATGGGTTGCAACCCACAACTGAAAAAAACATCAATTTTGAAAAATCACCATGCAAAGTATACCAAGAACTCAACAAAAAGGCCTCTAAGCACACTACGTGTTTATGGTTAATAATTTAGGTGACGTATGTTGCAATATAGCCAGGACAGCTCCAGTTATATCTGTTCCACTGGTATAATTTTTAATAGCATCTACTTTTGGTTCTCAAAAGTGTCCATTAGTACTAGACATTAAATGATTTGGTCGCACTATTAACAGCAGTTGTGATCTCCTGGAACACTTCTGAGAACCGAGGCAGGCTCTTTGAGGCGCCCTTAAGGCCCTGGCACGAGACCTTAAAAGGATGCCGAGAAACTCCTACTTGTGTTTCTGAGGTAATTCCTGCTGCTGAGTTTAGAATAGCTTCTTATCTCTTCCAGTCCAGCTTCCCAAATCCTATTTAGGCCAAACTATAAAGCCGCTTTCTTCCTAAAATTCCTCTTGACTCATCTCTTGAAAGAACCCTGCTCCTCTCAACTCTGGAAGCCATTATATATAGTTGGTACCATACAACTTGTCAAATGTAGTATTATACTATTTTATTTTTAATTTTATCATAATGATTAATACATATTAATTGTACAAGTTAACGGGATTGACTGTGATCTTTCCACACACGTATATACATTATGCATTGATCATGTCCATCCAACCTGTACTCTCGATCCCCTGCCAGGGATATTACATTGTTTTCTAATTATTTCACGTTTGTAAGACATTCACCCAGTTAGACCGCTGGCAGCAAGGGCAAAGCTTTGTCTCTTTGTGCCACTTTCAGACCTACCCTAGTCCCCGACAAGTCACACATGTTCAATAACAAAGTCAAGTTTGCAGCTCTCAGTGCCTTCCTTCCAGCCAAGAGCGTCGCTCACTTCCAAGGGTGTCAGGAAGACTTGGGCTCAGACTCTAACCCCACAACTGTGGCATAAAAGTGGGCAGTCTACCTGCACTGTCTCGGAGGCACAACCCAAGAGCCTATTCATGTGATTGAGAATTAAAATAAGTTAGATGACAGATGTGCCAAGCACACAGTGAGTAGCATGTAAGCAGAACCTCCTACTGTCCTCATCCTTACATCATCATCAGTCCTCGCAAAGGAAAAGATGATAATGCTACTATTTCTTCTTTTCTCTTCATATAAAGTACTGTTATGTAGGCTGCATGTAAGTTGATTTGCATTCTGCTATCATCAGACACTTGATAACAGACTGTTCCATATCTAGAGATCAGCCTGATCTCAGTTTCATTCAGAGATTTGGACACGGACTACATAAACTCTAGAAATCTGATCCAGACCAAAATACTCAGAGCTACTCTCAATGGAGTAGTTAAGCTCCCTTCAATGGAGCTTAACTTCCACATCAGCTAAGGACTAACAGGATTAAGCCAATGGTCCTCAAATTCTTTGATCTCAGGGTTCCTACGTCTTAAAAATTAAGAACCCCAGAGAATTTTTATTTATGTGGGTTATATCTATCAATATCTTATTTAAAATTAAAGTTAAAATCTTTCTAAATTCATCTTAGGAGCTGGGGATTTAGCTCAGTGGTTAGAGTACTTGCCTAGCAAGCACAAGGCCTTGAGTTTGATTCTCAGCACCCAAAAAAAAAATCTTAAAAGTAACTGTATGTTAAAGAAAAACAAAGTTTATGAAAAGTAACTGTATTTTCCAAAGCAAAAACAGTGATGAGAAAAGTGGCACCATTTTACAGTTTTTAAAATCTCTTTAACATATAGCTTAGCAGAAGACAGATGGATTCTCATGCCTGCTTCTATACACTATTGTGAAGTGATATAATGCGTCGTCCACCAGCCTCTGGAAAAACACTGTACATACGTGGGGGTGCAAAGGCAAATAATGTGTTGTCAATAAGCTGATAATATGAAAAGAGTTTGTGTGGTAGATTCTCTGAAAGTGTCTTGGAGATCCCCAGGGATTCCTCAGACCACAATTTCAGGACCACCAGATCGAGGATAAGCCCTAACACACTCCTGTATAGTAATTCCTCAAGACCAGAAGTACAGCATTTCAGATTTTAAAATTTGTTTGGACTTTTGAATATTTGTATAGATTTTACTGGATTTTAGAGCATTTCAAATTTCTGACTTTTGGATTAGGGACCTGTAATAAATCTTTTTATTTATTCATACACAGGCGCGTGCGTGCGCGCGCACACACACACACACACACAATGTTGGTTCTGTTTCTCCAGAAAACTCTAACACAAGAAAACTTGTATTGGCCATGTGTTGACCATTATAAGCATAATACTTTCCCAATACTTTTCTGATAAGCTCAGTGATGATAGCAATAAAAGCAGTTTCTTTTAAATATTGTAGCACATATTGATTTCGTAAAAATCATGATTCGCAAAGTGTGACCCCCAGAGGAACAGCATCAGAATCACCTGGAGGGGTCTGTAAAACCCACAGTGCTGTGTCTCACCCTCAGAATGTGTGATTCATTAGGTCTGGGGGGAACCTGAAATTCCTAAGAGACACTGACGCTACTGAGTGAGGGATGGAACTTTGAGAGCCTTTGGAATACGTCGCTTTTAAAATAGTTACTCTGAACTTCTTTTGCAATTTAACCTGCTTTTGAAAGCAGTTTCAAGAGTTCCCAAAAGTCAGCATTTTCACTGAAAAGAAAGTTTTGTGCTAATGTCTTTTTTGTAAGAAAGAATCTTTTTTGTCGATGTCTTGCACTCTAACTACTTTGAAGATAACGATACACAGTGTATTAATTATTGTTATCTCTTATTACTTTGCTATGAAATTTTGTTCTATTTTTTCATAAAGAAAACATTTAGCACAAAACATGCTACATTTGGAAAACTGGCATAACTAAATGAACCCTTATTTTACCAAAGACTGCTGTACTCTTTTACTAAATCTATTTCATTTCCCACCATTTTACATGTCACAAAATCAGGCATGAGTGAAAAACACATTCAGAGTATAAGACAAGCCAGATACAGGTACAGGTGTATTGTCCTAGCTACTCAGGAGGCTGAGGCAGGAGGATCACTTGAGCCCAGGAGTTCAGAGCCAGCCTGCGCAACATAGAGCAGGTCTCTTAAAAGAAAGAAAGAAAAAGAAAAGTTTAGCACAGATCAATAGGCTTTAATGTAACACAGTATGAAAAAGCTTATTGATATGGCTTCAGGTTCCACACTGCAATTAACTTTATTTATTTTTTGGGGGATGCTGGAGATGGAACTCGGGGCCTTGTGCTTGCTATGCAAGCACTCTACCACCGAGCTAAATCCCCAACCCCAGAAATTAATTTAATGAACAAGCACCTGTCAAGTTTTGGTGCAGTCACCAAAAATATATATATATATGTACAGTTATGAAAAAAGCTATTAAAATACTCTTCCCTTTTCCAATTATATACATATTTCAACTCAGAAAACACACTGCAACAAACTGCAGAAGCAAACATGAGAATCTTTTTTAAGCCAGAAATTAAAGACATTTGCAAAAATGTAAAGCAATTTCTAATTCTTTGCCCGCGAAAAACTGCCATGAGCAATAATGTAATTCATGTTAATATGGGTTTATTTTTGTTATTTCTAAAGGAATATTAAACAGTCTTAGATTCTCAGTTTAATTTCTAATTCTAACACTAAAGCTCTTTGAGATCACTGATATTTAAGAGTGTAACAGAGTCCTGAGGACAGCTCTGAGGACCACTACTTCAGGACAGGTGTGGGACGGAGAAGTAGCAAGAGTCTTGTCCCCGCCTCCCGCTGTAGCAGGCCGGAGGCTCTGCAGGAGGGAGGGCTGTGTAGCAACACACTCCGGCCAGGGCTGAGCCCAGTGCCACTGAGTGAGCCAGGAAGGCTCAATGAATCCTGAGCAAACTTGCTCAAAGGACATGCGCCAAGAGTTATCACCAAGAACGCTGTAGGGGCACGGGGCGCCCACTGTACCAGGAACGTTGCCCCAGAGCACCGACACGGCAAAAGAACCCAAACATCGCCCCATACTTGATTTCAGGAGCCAGCCGTCCACAGCCATCCATATACCCCAGGCACTGTCTTGAGGAGGCTCAGAGAAGTTAGCTAAGAACCTAAGCATTTTCACATGAGAGAAATCAAACAACTAGCTGAAGAAATCAGTAACACTTGAGCTCAACTTTAAAACCAACTGGATATTTAGATTATTTCTATCCTAATAGTCAATACACAAGTGCTCATGGAAAAAACTATGAGTGAGAGACAAATTAATTTTCTCTGTCCACACCAACAATAACATGAAATAAAATTGTAACCCTAATATGACACACGTCTCACAGAAAACATGAGTATGGGGAGGAGTGAGGGAAGGCTGGAAGTATGAAGGGACTGTGGCGTAGTTTTAATCCTGACTCATTATTTGTTGTATGACTTTTCTTAAAAGAGGACACAACCTATTCTGCCTTACTAAGTAATTGTGGGAAAACAAGTCTAGAGCCTTAACTATCCAGTATGAACACTTTTGACGCTGCTGTGGCACAAGTAATTAAAAAATCATATAGGTCTAAGAGTGCTGTGAGAGTAAAGGCATTTACATCAGACTCAGGGCGGTGAGGTCCCAGACCGGCTTCCCAGGACAGGTGACATTTCCGACTTCCAAGCGTGGAAGGAGTCTGTCTTTGCGCCACTCCGGGATTGAACCCAGGGTCTTGGCCCTGAGCTATATCCCCAACCTACCCACCTTGTTCGGTCAGGGTCTTGCTAGATCGATAAACTGCCCAAGCTGGGTTTGAAACTGGATCCTCCTCCCTCAGCCACCCAGGCAAAACGGAAGGAGTCTGAAAAGGTGCATCCCGGCAATGAGAACAGAATAAACAAGGGCAAGAGGGTGGGTGAGGCAACCTGAAGTTGTGATAGAGGAAGTCGATCCTGAGGTATCTTTTAAACCAGTTCTTAATTTTTTTTTAATGTAGGCTCTTGTACTGGGGATTTAGCTCAGCGGTAGAGTGCGTGCCTAGCAAGCACAAGGCCCTGAGTTCGATCCCCAGCAACAAAAAATAAAAAAAAAAGAAGGCTCTTCAGGGTGCTAAGTCCCAACTCTAGGAGAATGCCCAGCCCCACCCAGCAGCTCTGGGCACCCAGGCTCCCACGCAGGCAAGGCCTCTGTGAATAGGCCAGGGACAGCCCCGCCGCGCGAGAGCAGAGGTCCGCGGGAGCCCACCGGCCACGCCGGGGCCCGCACCCCGGTCCTTAGGGTCCCAGCAGGCCGCCCGCGGGGTACAGAAGGGGCGCGAAGCTCTCGTGGGACGCAAAGGCTGAGGACGCTGCGGCCGAAGCCCGCGCCCCTCCGGCTCCTGCCCAAGCAGCCTGGCAGCGAGAGGCCAGTCCACCCGGTCCCAAGCCACCCCGGGCCCACCCGGCCCTCGGCGCCAGGACCTCAACTCACCGCTCGCCGGGGCCCAGCTCCCGCGGTTACCATGGCGACGGCTCGCCCGGAGCGGCAGCCCCGCCCCCGGCGCAGAGGTTCCGGCGCCGCGCTAAGGTCAAGGTTGCAAAGATTGCAGTGCGCGGCGTCGGGAAAACCGAGAGGAGTTAAGCAAAACGATCGAAATCAGTGTGTTGAGACGGTGACGTGCGAGGTTTCTTTTCATTTTGTAAATTTTCTTAAATATAGCCTAAACTTATTTTACAATTTAAATAAAATGTAAAAATGAGGTATGTACGTTGCTTGGCGGCCCATGTTAGTCTTCTCTTTGGCCTTAAATGGAATCATTTTCTGGAATATGAGGGTGCATTCTAAAAACTGTGAACGGGCCCTTGCGTTTGCACTTTCATTCGTGGTTGGCATGTGTGCAAAAATAAAAAAAAACTATGGAGAGAGATTTGGCGAGATCTAGTAAAATTACATCTGTATCTACTCTGACCTAACAATTCTGTTTCGGGGCGGTTTGTTTGTTTGGTTTTGTGCTGGGGATCAAACTCACAGCCTTGCACTTGCTAAACAAGCACTCTACCAGTGAGCTAAATCCTCAGCCTCTATGTTTTGTTTTGTTTTGTTTCCTAGCAATTGTTATCCCAAGGAAACACTTGCAAAAATTTAAAAAACAAAAAGAAAATTTACAAGTTATGCATGAGGAGGTCACTGCAGGATTCTTTGTGATAGCAAAACATGGAAACGACCCAAAAGCCTCTCAATAGGGAACTGATGAGATAAACTATGGAATATCCATGTAACAAAGACTACACAGCTATAAAACGAAATGGGGAGGATCTCTCAATAATTTCATGGCATACTCTTCAGGTATAGTGTTAAGTGATGAAAACTAAGTGTTTAGTCAACTTTTCATCACTGGAATGAAACAACTACTTGAAATAATTCACTTAAAAAGAGGTAAGTTTTATTTTGGCTCAGTCTTGGAGCTTCCAGTCCATAGTTGATGAGCCCGTGGCAAGGCAGCACATCATGGCAGGAGCCCGTGGTGAAGCAAAACTGTCACCTCATGGCCAGGAAGCAAAGACAAAGGCTGCACAGGCAGGTGACCCAAATATCCCCCTTCAGTGGCATGATGGCACTGATCTAAGGACCTCCCAAAGGTCCCGCCCCCAAAGGCTCCAGCACCTCCCAGTACCTCCATATGGAGACCAAGATTTTAGCACATGGATTTTTGGGGGACATATTTTAAAATGGAAACTAAATGAAGAATAAAAATGATTATCTATAGGAGATAGGAGGAATCAAAGTAGAAAGGTTAGGGATGGAAGCAATATTTCTTTGAAAGCATTGGAATATATATATGTTAAAAATCACAAAGACAATCTAAGTAAAATTATCAGTTAAATAACTTTTTTAATAAAATTAAAGGTATTTATTTAAACATCTTTAACAATTTTAAAACAAAATTTAGTCAAAAGAGAGAAAATAATTCTGGGATATTGAAAAACAAATGAATTTAAGTGTCTGTCAAATTGGTGGCATAAAGAGAAACAGTCCATGGTATGGCAAGCAGGAAGCAGCAGCAGCAGCAACAAGCCTCCTATCCCTTTTTATTCCATCCAGACTACAAATCTATTTGTTGGTGCCACTCACACCAAGGGTAGGGCTTCTGTTTTCAGTAAATCCATTCAGCCACACCCAGAACCATGCTAATCTGACCAGTGGACTGATCGGTTATCACACCCATCATCCAGCATCATAATTCAGTCACTCCCAAAAGCCTCACCTGGGAGCACATGAGGCTTTGGGGAACATGTTAAATATAAACCAAAATAGATATCTCTTCCACTTTTATTGAAGGGTCTTACTAGTTTGCAGCTTTCTTGTGAAGGCTTGATCATCACCACCACTGAGGGAATAAAAAAGAACCCTCAGTAATGTTGATGAAACAAAGACAAACCAGGTACGTATTGACATACAGTGACAATCAACCAAAAGCAACAACTATACTACCATTAAAAATAGAAAAGAAATCATCAGTAGTAACATAGATACAAAGACATGTATATAGTAAAGGCCCAGTAAAAGCAAAAACTATACCACCACTATCAATAGAAAAGAAATCAGCAATGATAACAAACAAAAAGGCTAAAAATACATAAAGGATAATAATAATTATAAATGGAGAGGTGAGGAAAGGGAAAAATAGAAGAAATAAAATTTCAAAAAAGGGTTGAGAGAAAAGAGATAAAAATATCCAATTAAAGATTTAAAAAGTAAATAGGATTAGGTAAAAACAATGTAAAACACAATACACAAGAAAAAAGAGGGTTGGGGATTTAGCTCAGTGGTCAGAGCACTTGCCTCAAAAGCACAAGGCCCTGAGTTCCATCCCCAGCACCAAACAAAAAAAAAAGAAAAAAGAGGGGGGAAAATCCCCCAAAACATCAAAAAACAAAAAGAGAAATGAGTTCGAAAAATTCTTCCACATCAAGACAGTTGGGTGGCTAGTTCCTTTCCAGGATTTGTGATCAGAACTGTGGAATTAAATTCATGAGCGGAGGTACCATTAGGCCCCGCCTCCTATAGCACGTGGAGCTGTGAACTCATCAGTGATTAACGCTCTCCCGATGGCTTGAGCCACCCGTGATACATACATGACTGGCCCACTAGTGGTACAAACAGATCTAATCACTTTTATCAGTCTTTTTTTACTAATAAAAGTCTATAAATGGACCAAATCTAGTTAGTTGCTTGAATTTGAAAAATTATTGCCTAAATGTAAACAGCATTCATTCCAATTTAAAATATAACAGTAATTGACAAATATATTTTCATAAGTGAGGGAGGGGAGTGGTGGAGAAGGGCGGGGAAGCAAGATACATCATGTACAGGTACAAAGTATGATGAATGTGATCACTGTGTATACAATGTACCAATACATGCTCTTGGTAAATTAAAATATATATATATATTTTCTTAAGGAACTGTACTATGACATCTGGTCTGCTAAATCAATGCATTTCTTTGCACTATTGTAATCAAGGACAAGATCAGGTTTTATGTTTGCAGGTTTTCCATTGATCAATGTACACATATGATTTTTACAAGCTGTTAACATACAAGTGGCTCTTTTATCGGTCCATTTAACGAACTTGACACCAGAACAATTTTCAAAATTTATGACTTTGGCCCATTTTTGCTTTGTTTTTGCTTGTACTGGTAAACATTTTTGATTTGGCTGTACTGTATACAAAAATAAATGTCTCATAAAAGTTCTTGTGCTAGGAGTATACTCGATGATACCTATCTGATAGACTGTGTGGTGTTCCAATAATAAGCCATTCATTAATTTCAAAATGACATAAGAATGCCCACGCATCAGAGGGTCTGCACGTGTAACTCAGGTTTAACCATCAGGCAAACACAATTTACATAATTTTATCCCACATTTGTGCTGTTTTCTTTTGACATATTGGTGAAAATGTACACGTCCTCGCCATAAAAATCACCCTTTCGTCTATCACTACCTTAAGTGGCCAAATAACTACCACCAACATAGAAGACAATTGAGGGGCTTGGTCATTTCAGTGGTTTCCAGAACAGAAGCCCCCTGAAGGCAATTTACAAAGCCAGTGGTCACAAACTACATATGTCTACTACCACGCAGCAGCACACAGGTTTACTGTGTCATTTGTGCTTCCTGCTCCTTATCTCTTTCCTCTCCCCTACTTCTTCCCTTTCCCTTTCCTCTTTTCCCGTTTGTTTTCTAAGCGAACAAAATTTTTTTGTGTTGTTTTGTTTTTTCTGAGATAGGATCTCACTTTGAAGTCCAGGGTGGCCTCGAACTCAGTGATCCTCCTGCCTCTGTGTCTCGAGTGTTGGGATCACGGGCGGGCAATCCTGGCCCAGGCTAACAAATTCAGAAAGCCTTCTCATAGCTTGTTCAGGAGGGCCCTGTTCTTTTTCACAGAAAAAGTATCTGCAGTGGCAAATATTTGAAAGCAAAGCATTGTGCAACAAAACTGAGAAACAATCATATCAGAAATAGGAATGGGGAGGGCAGTACAGATAGCAAAGGAACAGGAATCAGGGGATGTGGATTCACATCCTCTCTGTGGGAAGAGGATCAGCTCCTACAGTGTCATGATATTTTAAACATTTCCAGGCTTCAGTGGACTTATGTATAAAATGAAGATGAATGCCGACCCAATCCCCACCCCAATTTTTTTTTTTTTTTTTTTGAGACAAGGTCTCACTACGTAATCCAGGCTGGTCTTGAACTCACTATGTAGTCCATGCTGGCCTTCAACTCACAGCACTCCTCCTGCCTCAGCCTCCCAAGTGCTGGGATTACAGGCGCACACCACCACACTGGGCCCAACCTTATTTTATAGAATGTGGAAACCAGTATGCACATACATGAATAGACAATTCTTGTAGCTGTGCCTTTTATAGAATATATTTCATTGCATAGTAAAACTGCAGTGCCTTTGTGGGAGAAAAACTCCGAGACAGTTGCCAATGAACTTTGGCCAGTGCTGCAGGTCTGGGTCTCTCTAGCCTATTGTGTGTGTCCTGCCTATAATTAGCCAATTCTGCATGCTAGGACAGTACTCTACACGGAGCCCCATCTCAGCCTGTTTCTCTACTCTTGGATCACTGCCACATGAATTGCTCTAAGCAGAGACTTTCTAACGGAGAGATTGTTGGGGATTTAGCTCAGTGGCAAGCACAAGGCCGAGTTCGATCCCCAGCATGAAAAAAATGCAACTCTAATGGAGAGATTAATGCTTAGAATTTTTTTTTTGGGGGGGGTGTTTTTGTTGTTATTTCTTTCCTTTTCTCTTGGAGTTCCCAGTATCCCATTCAAAAAGATTCACCCCCGAACTCGCCCCAGTGACCAAACTTCCTCCAAGTAGGCCATCTTCTTAAAGCTTCCATGACCCACCAGGGCACACTGGCTGGGGACCAACTTCCAACACACGGACCTTTGGGGGACATTTCAGATCCAAAGCACAGCAGTTTGTTATATTCAGCTCCCGGTAGTGGCAGTGGGCACAGCAGGAAAAAGGGAGTAGAGTTTGGGAAACAGATACCTACTGTTAGTTCTATCACGAATTGGCTAATTATAGGCAGACTTCCTTTGCTTTCAGACTTACTTAGATCATTGTAATAAACCGGTTGGGACTAGATGAATGTCCTTGCAGCTCAAGAGTCTATGACTCTAAGTTTCACACCAGAACATATGTTTAAGGGTTAGGTAGTATGAAATATATTAACATATAATAAAAAGTCCTAATTCTACCTGGCAACCCCTTGCTCCTGTCAGGTTGAAAGCACTTACAACCTTACATAAAAGCAATATAAATGATATAGAAACAGAAAAATACAAATAGCAAAGGAACAGGCATTTAAAAAAGCAGTAATCAAAAAAATTTTATGGTAAGTACTACCTTTATTTAAAAAAGTTATACATGCTAGAAAAAGCATAAATGATACATGTAAACAATTATTTACCAAATACTTTTTTCCTTGAAAAAGGTGCAAATGATCTTTAAATGTAAACACAAAAGTTGCCAAATATTTTTGCTGTAAGGGAGAGGGAGAAGGTGAAGTATACTCCTTTTGGTTGCAGTTAAAGTCTTACAAGTTTTCCTGCAAATGCACTGAGAAGAACTGGTCTATGAATATAATGAAAAAAAACTAACCACTGAATCGTTACCATTTATTTCCTTATAATTTTTAACTTTCATCAGAAAGTGCAATTTGAGAGAATTAACAGTGGCCTTACAGAATGAAGAGAACGACACACAGTTTGCATGAAAGAACCCAGGCGTTGATAAAATGCCTCCATTGATCTTACACTCCTGAGCATGTGCAATTCCATGAAGCAAAGACTTCATTCTTTAGGAGGCTGTGACCCCAGTCGCCTCAGCTGTACTAGGCTGGAGCATCAAGCGCAAACTGTAACAGGACTGACTCCCAGGGAAAGGATGTGTCTCCTTGCTGTTCCCTGGCAGCGACGAGGAAACAGGAAGGGAAGCTGCAGTTCTCAAGACAGCGAATGAGACTCATGTGCTGTTTTACAAGAGGCACTGAGCAGAGCTCTAGGTCTAGCAGAAACTCCATGAGAATATTAAGAAGAAAAAGACTCACTCTATTTAGAGTGAAGATCAGTTCATTTAGAAGTAAACAAGTTATGGACTTCCTCTGCTGAAAACTGTAGCATTAGAGTCCTGTTTTTACTGCTTTGATATCCCTTCTGCATTTACTATTTAGTATGATGTCTTTTGTTTCTTTTAGATTTTCAAATTTCCTGGTGCTTAGTGCAAGGATGATGAGTAGCTAATATATTTTTCATACTTATCTTTATTATTAACCCTTGTAGTAGTAGGATGGAGTGTCTAGTAAAACTAACCAGATCATACATAGCCCTTCTGCCCTTATCAGTATTTTTAAAATTAAATCAATACCTTACAAACAAAGTATGTTTTATTTGGATTTTCTTTCTTTTTTTTTTTTTAAACAGGGTCTCACTATGTAGTCCAAATTTGTTTCAAATTCCCTATGTAGCTGAGGCTGACCTTGAACTCTCCATACTCCTGCCTCAGCCTCTCGAGTGCTGGGATTATAGGAGTGTGCCAGGGATTATAGGAGTGTCCAGTGATGCTTGGATTTTCTTTCGTTTTTGTGGGAGGAAGGATAAGTAAAAAAACAAAGCCCAAGCCAAACCCCCCCAAAACCAAAACACTATGATAAATTAAAACAAAAAATAAATAGTCTTCTGCACAAAGTTGAAAATGATTGTGCAAAGGTGGCATCTTGCAGGTGAAATAGTGTCATTAGACTTGTATTTCCTTACGTTGAGGCACCGGAAAAGAATAAAATTTGTTCTAATTTTCTCAAGCTGTACAAAGCTTCAAAGTCAAAGCTCTCCAGAATACAGAGGGGCATATACAAGACTGTCCTCTACATGTTCACCATATATGGGATTCACAATGTGTCATTTTAATAACTCCTACGCCACCTCCTAGCCGACGGTAATTCATTCCACCATACAATCTGCAAAGACAGAGAAAAAATTAGGTTTTTTTCCCACTGGATAAAGCACTGCTTCTTCTATATCTAAGATGTTAATCAAACATGTTTCTATGTTTTATTTGAGCACTGGTAATTACCAGAATTATTTCAGGCGCTGAGTAAAAAGCTCTCTCACAGGAGGCCGTTTGAAGAGTAAAGAGCACCATGAGAATCTGACACTTAGACTGGCTTCAAACAATCACATAATTGTGAAACAATTACATTTCGGTGTCTAAGTTTGCCCCTGGCTATATTATTTTCCCATCTACATTGTCCCTTCCTAAACTTCCTCAATTATTGTTATTGCTTTGTCCTGCATGTACTCTTGTAAGCCTCCTCTAATCACGTATAGAGCAAAACTAGGTATGAGTAGGAAGTGACAGCATTGAGTTTGCAGTATGTGAACAAGGTCATCTTCAAAATTAAAGACTTTCTTGGAGAAGAATATTACATCTTCAAACAGCAGTGAGGTAAAACTGGTTCTAAATTTGGGACCTGTAACTGCAAAAATATATATTGATCTTTCTACAGACGATCCTCAGAATTTCATGAACATAACTTCATCATACATTATTAATTCTACTTTGTGACAGTTATTGAAAAACAAGTCCTTACAAAAATCAGATTACATCTTAACCAATATGAGTATATTTCTGTAAGCACAGTTATGTCGAAATAGTTTTTAAAAGGAAAAAAATCAGATTATATAGATTAAGAGGCAAAATAAATTTGGCTGTCTACCCAGATTAAGTTTACTTAAAATAGAAAACTGTCCATGGAAGAAAATGCACCACAAGTCAGGGGCTCTCACTCATCCAAACCTGCCACCGTCTACCCCTCAGCTGTACTCGGTTTTGCCAAAATGCTCCCTTCCCATCCCGCCTTCCCTGCGCCCCGGCCTCCCTCGGCCTGCACGTTTGCTGTTCTTGCAGCATTTCCACTCCCTGCTCTGATGCTGTTTGTTCCCCTCACCACGGTGCCAGCTCCGGGAGGGCAGGGAGTCCTGTTTCTCTCACTTTTACAGTCCCCGGGCCTAGAGCACTCAGCAAATCTTTAATGACCAGGGCTGTGGAAATGTGATGTCGGAGCAAAAAGTATTATGCTGCCCTGGCCTGACTCTAGCACTGTGACTGCTGAGCCACACGGGATTGTGAGGAATATGCAAAACCCAAAGCAAGTCATGCAAATATCTGTGAGCAGTGTGGCTTTCCCAGAGATGAAGACTATAAAAAGAAGCTGCGTCAGCAGGCGCTGGAAGGTGTTTTCCCGGGATACCTCGGGCACGGCGGGCACGGCGGGCTCAGAGGCTGGGACCGCCTGCTCAGCCCGGTATCTCTGGCTGACGCACAACCTCAGCCACGGTGAGCTGTGTCCTTGTTGAAGCAAGTAAGCCCAATTTATTGAGAAGGAAACAATTAACTGCTCAGAAGGCAAAACTGTTTCCTTGCAAGACCCATTTGGAAGAGCTATGAAGTACAGTACATCAACCTCGTAGTACTAATATTTTTAATAACTTTGAAAATCAACTATCTATTTGGCATTTTAAATTCTCGTAGTATTTAAGAGAATCTGGCATTTCAGAGCATCTATCAGATTAGCCTTGTGAATCTAAAATAAAATGTGTGATGGAGTGAAGATTTACAGCTAATAAGTATAAAGATTCAAAGATTTAAGAGGAGATTGCTAAATTTATAGAAGTTCTGAATATTTAAAAAAACAGAAGAGTCGTCTATCTGAATTTATATGAACCCAGGGTCTTCACACAGAGCTACATCCCTGGCCCTTTTTTAATAATTTTATTTTGAGACACTGTGTCACTAAATCGTTAAACCGCCTGGGCTGACTGGGCTCAAATTTGTGGTCCTCCTGCTTCAGCCTCCCAGATTGCTGGGATTACAGGTACAGGCATGTGCCTCCATGTCTGGTGACAGCTAAAGTTTCTCTTTTTTTTTCCTTTTTCTTTTTTCTTTTTTCCCCTTTCAGTGATGAGGACTGGGGACTGAACTCAGAGCCTCTTGTATTCCAGGCACACAGGCTACCACTGAACTATAAGCCCATCCCTGAGAATTAAGAATTTGAAAGCTATGTAAAATTAAATGTACAAATAAAGTTTAACACAGTTAACCTCTTTTAAACAAGATGTACCTTCCTCATCAAAAGTGCTATAATTTACTAGATTTCAAAAGAGAATAACCAATGTAAGTAGATTATAAAATCTCAAGAAAAAAACAGATTTTAAAATAAATATTATTTTTAAAAATGAGTGAAAAAATTGGCCCTTGGTTATAAGGCTTCCCTAAAAAACAACAGAAATGTGCATGGACATATTGGGAGCTAAAAACCTAGTGTTATGGCTTGCGTCTAGATGTCCCCTCAGAGCCACATGTGGTCAGAGGTGGCTGGGCCATGGGTGTGAGTTGCTGGGATCGAGGATATGTACCTACTAAATGAGTCCACTGATTGGTTTGCCTTAGTTCTTTCTGGGAGGAAATATAAAGGACAGAGAGAGGGCTAGTGGCCACTTGTCGCTTGCTGCTTTGCTTCTTCAATGCCTTGCTGCCTTCTGCCAGCCATGAACTGTTTCTCCTCTGCAATGCCCCCTGCTGTGCCACCCTGCCTTGGAGCCAGCTGACTATAGTCTGAAACTTCTACAACTGTAAGCCAAATAAATCTTTCCTCTTTTAACTTTGGGTACTTTGTCTCAGCAATGAGAAAAGTAATGAAGACACCTAGGTTCTAATTCTAACTCTGATTCGCTCGGGTTGATCGTTTTTTTCTCAGTGCCTTGATTTCCTCAGCTGAAAAGGAGGGGGATAGAAAGGACATTTTCCCCCTATTTTTCCCACCTCTAATTTTAAAACTGTACTGTTACTAAAGAGAATTTGGAACTATCAGCCACTTTACTGCAAGCAAGTCAAAATGAGCCATCCAATCTGGGTGACTCCAGCCCTCTTCAAATTCCTGATGAGGAACTCGGTGCACCAGCCACCCCAGTTCTGATGATCACGGGCTGTCCCAAGTCTATGATTTCAAGTCAACAGTGAGGAGATCTGCAACACAGCCTAATCGTTACCTCCATGTATTGGCATCGGGATCAAAAACTTCGATGGTCTTCAAGTACGTCGTCCCATCAAAACCTCCTACTGCCATGAGCTGTCCATTGACCACTGCCAGGCCAACCTACAGGACCAAGACACAGTTGCCGCTGAAGACACCAGACAATTACTGGGAATTCTAGATGGGTTTCTAGATAAAGTTCTTCAATTCTTTATGGTTTTTACATTCAGGTTTACTTGAACACAGAGGAAAAACAGTAACAACAAAAATATATGAAATTATGGGCACCATAATATTACATAATCAATTACAATATGTGTACAGAGTCCAAAACATTCATTTCTTAAATTTTAGAAAAAGCATTTACTAGGAGTCAGCAAGAATCTCCAAACTAAGCTGGATATAGTGCCACACACCTGTGGTGCCAGCAACTCAGGAGGCCGAAGCAGGAGACTCACTTGAGCCTACCTAGAGCTTAAGACCAGCCTGGGCAATGTAACAAACAGACAAATGAACAAACAAATGAAAACAAACAACCTCCAAACAGCTCTAAATGTCCCCTGGCATCTGCTCACTCTAATCTACTTTTTAAATTGCTACTAAAACTCTCTGAAAAATACAAATCTAACCATGTTATTACTCCTCTTTAAAAACTTTCAAAGCCTCCCTCCTGCCTAAACATAAGTTTAAAATCCTTATTATGTTACTCAAGCTCTTTGCAAATCTCTCATAGGCCACCATTTCCTCCCTCCTATATTTTCCCTTTCCTTCTCCCAATGAACCTTATGCTGCAGTAAGACATAATTAACCATTAGTCCCTAAAAATATCACACATTTTTCACACCTCCATACTTTTGTACATATTTTTCCCTGGCTGGTGTTTTTTCTCCCTCTTCTAAGAAACAGTATTCTTCCTTCACCACTCAGCTCATGGGGTTTTTTTTTGGGGGGGGGGGCAGTGTGCTGGGGAGCAAACTCAGGGCACTGTACGACGTGAGCTAAATCCCCAGCCCCACAACCCATCTCACATGTGACTCTGCTCAGCTCTTCACTGCCTCCAGCTGTTCTTACTGCCCCAAAGCACTAAGCACATTCCCCTATGTTCTCCTGTGGTACATATGCCACTATTATTGAACATATTTACTATGGTTAGCTGTAAGCATTTCCGTTTCCTTCACTAAAGTATGAGCTCCTAGGAGGAACCATGTCTTACTCATTTTTGCTTTCTCTGCACAGTAAGCACTTAAACACTGGCCAAGTGAAAATATAATCAACAGGACGTAGCAGTGAAAGTAACAGGGATGGGATTAAGAAACTGTAAGTTGCCAGTAATAAAAAGCCATAGATGTGTGAACGCTTTGATTGCTGACACTGTCCGGTTGTGCGCCTTGATTTCGCAAACCACAACTCACTCCCTTTTCTTCCCAGGTTACAGAGACTTTGGTTGTTGCTTGCTGCTTTTTTCTCTTGTAGGTGTGTTCTATACTGACAGGCTCCTGATTTGTTCAGTGGTTAATGGATTCTACTCCACAGAACCAAATTGCCGGGATGGACAAATTCCATCTTCCACCCTGGAAGTCCCTTTAGTCACACATCATTCAGTCTAGACAGGTATGTGGCCCTGAACTGCTGGAAGTGTGGTCCCACAAGATCATAAACTTTTGACATTAGTATGTGATTGGTACCTATATTTTCATGACTCATTTGCCTGATGCTCAAGCACAGATTATGTAGGTAACAAGAGAGCACTGAGTAGGGGGCTGCCGTGCAGTGCTAACTCTGCCTCCTGCACCTGCCATGCAGTCCGGGCAAAATCAAGAGCTTGTGTGACTTGGCTGCTAACGGTATTTCAACCTACCTACATGAGTATGTACCTGTGAAGATGGGCATTTATTGTTACTTGCTATGTTATGTTGTAAAAAATTTAATAAATTATTCATAAAATAAGGAAAGTTTTGTCACTTATTTACATTAACTATATTATACATTTTTATGCAACCTAAGACAATTCCTCTTCACTCATTGTGGCCTAGGCAAGCCAAAAGGTGACACCCATAGGAACATGTCTTGGGTCAGGCAAATCTGACATGTAGTGTAGATGGGACAGACTCAAACCAGCTTGGGGAGAGCGGAAGAGGTGCCAGGTATGTTTTTACCTAAATTTTTTGATTTTTTTTTTTTTTTGAGACAGGATCTTGCCATGCAGTCCAGGCTGGCCTTAAACTCACTATGTAGCCCGGGCTAGCTTCAAACTCACAAGGATCCTCCTGCCTCAGCCTTCTGAGTGCTAGGATCACAGATGTGCACCATCACACCCAGCAACTGCCTAAATATTTATATTAGCATGCAAACTACTTGGAATATTACTAGCAACATTACATAGGAATACTTAGCTCTAATAGATATGAAGTTAGATAAGGTAGATGACTTCCAGAGAAGCAAATAAAACAAGATAAATTATTAAAACATAATTATCTAATTAAAGATACAAATGGATATAAGATATTTAACTATTAGAGTTAAAAGCAATTAGAAAAATTTTTTTCTTTTTCTTTTTTTTTTAAAGTACTAGGGCTGGAATCCAGGGCCTTCGCACAGAGCTACATCCCCAGTCCTTCTTTAATATTTTATTTTGAGACAGGATCTTGCAAAGTTGATAAGCTGCCCAGGCTCATCTTGAACTTGCGATGCTCCCACCTTACCCTCCCAAAGTGCTGGGCTTACAGGTCTGTGCCCCTACACCTTGCTTCAGTTTTTTTGTTTCCCCCTTGTATAAAATTAGCAGGAAGAGCTGGGCATGACGGTGCATGCCTGTGATCCTGGCACTCAGGAGGCTGAGGTGGGAGGATCATCGTGAGTTTGAGGCCAGGGTGGGGTACATAGTTCAAGGCCAACCTGAACTACACAGTGAGACCCTGTCTCAAAAAATAAAACAAAACAAAACTAACAAGAGGTTCTGGCCTAAAAGCATCCCAATAGCATCAAATGAAACAACTGAAAAATAAAAAAATAGGTAGGCACGAGTAATTCACCTCCTCACTGTGTCAGTGTTTATCTTTTACATACCAGGGCATCTTAGTGCTTGTTTTTCAAAGTTCAAGGAGCTGGGCACTTACTCCACTGCGGCGGGACGTCATGGCCACCACTGGAGACCACTGGTTGGTCCTGGGGTTGTACCTCTCAGCACTGCTGAGCTCAGTGGTGTCGTCTCTCCCTCCCACAGCATAGATCATGTCCTGATACACCGCGCAGCCCAAGTGTTTCCGCCGGGTCCCCATGGGGGCTATGGTGTGCCATCTGTT
This sequence comes from Hystrix cristata, assembly GCA_004026905.1. Classification (NCBI taxonomy): domain Eukaryota; kingdom Metazoa; phylum Chordata; class Mammalia; order Rodentia; family Hystricidae; genus Hystrix; species Hystrix cristata. The sequence continues at coordinate 31,114 of PVJO010007296.1, forward strand.
TTCTTGAGGATTGTAGCGCTCCACTGCAGGGAAGAGAAGACCAGTAAGTGACCATTCGACCATTTCCTCTCACCTCGAGTTTTCTTTATAGCCACTGTGATAACCCATATTTACAATAAGCAATCTGATCTTTTTCTGAGGAGGCCTCGTATACCCTTGGAAAACATCACTCTCATCAGGGACTGGTTCCTTCTAGTAGTATTACAGAGGCAAGGGCATGTTCTGGAGTCAAGGAACTTAGTTCTAGTTTCAGCTATGACTCATTAGCTATGAAGCCCTCAGCCTCACTCTCCTGATCTTTAAATGGGGGAATTAGATTACTACATAACTTTCGAAGGTACTACTCACTACTAGTAATTTACAGGCAGCCAGTTCTGTCCTTTCATACCCTCTTGCCTATAGCCTAGTGCAGCTAAAGCCATTAAAGAGGAGACGAGATATGTGACAATGAATCTGGTGGGAATACTATACTGACAATATCCTCAGCAAAAATACCTATTATCTCGAATAAAAGGGTTAACAAAATAATTTCTAGTTCTAAGATTTTATTTATTTTTATTTATAATCTTTTTTTCTTCTCTTTGAGGTGAGGTAGTGACTGGGGAAGGGGAAATAATTATATTCAGAAAATAGTCCTTTTATTCACTGCACATTTACAGCAGTTTGTAAAGTAGAGGGAGAAAGAAACATGCTGGAAATGTATTAAAACATGGCCACAAGAGCTGTGACTTGTACTCTCCTAGAGGGAAAATAAAACATTTTCCTAATAAAATATAGGATAACATGGACTTTTTATACTTTTTGTAGGGAGAGTCTCCTCAGTGAAATGTGCTGCTTTGGGGTAATCAGGCTGCCTTCCGGGGACAAACCTGTGTTGAGCGGAGATGTCCCATCAGAGCCACCTACAGCATATAAGAACCCTCCCAACACAGCCACCGCCACACCTAGTCTTCTGGTACTCATAGAAGCCACCCGAGTCCACTTGTTCTCCTTCGGATCATACCTACAGGGACAGAAACTAAGCTGAATGAATGTTCTTACTAAATGAAGCTATTTCTACACGGTCTGCAATCACACTAAAGATACACGGGTGACATGGGCTTGCCTTAGTTAAAATGTGGGTTATGTACAAACACATGCGTGCACACACACACACACACACACACACACACACACACACACAAACAGAATACTATTCAGCCTTAAAAAGACAGAAATCTTGTTATCTGTGACAGCACAGATGGACCTAGAGGACGTTACGGCAAGTGAAATTAAGTCAGGCACAGAAGAGCAAATACCGCGTGACCTTACTTATATGTGAAACCCAAGAGTTGAACTCATAGAAATAGGGAGTAGAATGGGGTCTACTTTCTACTGGATGGATTGGAGGTTGGGCGGATCCAATACTAGTTAAAGGGTATAAAATTTCAAAAATAACTCTAAGGTACAATACGGTGACTATAGTTAATAATAATGAATTGTATACTTGAAAATTGCTCTAAAAATGGAGTTTAAGTGTATTGGCCACAGAAAATGGTAAGTATGTGAGCAGTATACATGTTAATTAACTTGATGTAGCCATTCTACAAGGCAGACATACTTCAAAATAGTGCACTGTTCACCATAAATATATATAAATTGCAAGACATATGTATGTGAGGAAATGTCACAGTGAAACCCATTAATCTGTATAATTAATGCATTAAAGAAAAATACAAAAGCAGATAAAAAAGTAACTAAAAATCTTTTTGACATCTTTCATCTCTTAGATTTTAAGACTAATGAAAAACTTTTTTCCTGAAAGCCTGTGGGAAATCGACTGAACGGTGGATCCCCCGAAGTCCTCAAATCAGCTGTCGTTTCCTTCACACAGCCTTAGGTGTCTTTTTTATAAACAAACAAGAAAATCTGAAAATGACTTTTTAACAAATTCACCTCTCAACAATATTGAGGCAAGACACACCGTCCTGGCCACCCACAGCATAGAGAAAGCCACCGAGTACTGCCACGCCGACACTCGTCCTGCAGGTGCTCGTGGGAGCCACGTCACTGCTCCATTGGTTCGTTTTGGGGTCATATCTACAAAGAACACATCAGGGCGGAGTCCGCATTACACAACAGAAGCTCGGCTGTGTCTACAGAGCTCAACCAAAGGATCTGCATGATGTATATTCCTTCCTCAAAGTATGAGCCAATAACTAGGATATATAAAATTATAATTTATATTTTTATTTTTTGAAATTCATTCTTAAACAAATCAAATCATATTTTCTTTTTAAAGAAATGAGAATGTTACGGATGAAGCTAAAGTGTGCATTAAATTCTACCTGAATTCTGATCCCTTCCTACTTTGATTTGGCATACATCTTTCAAGACTTTCCAGGAAAAATACCTTTAAATAGCTACATATGATGAACCCACATATGTATTTCTGTATATGTAAAAATGTTTTTTTCTTTACATAAATAGTACTCCACAGTAGACACTTTTTTTTTCTCTCAATATATTTTTGAGATCTATTTACGCTAGTATAGCTCTAGGTTTTTCTTGGAACTATTTTATTATATTGTTATTATATTATATATATTTTTTGCAAAAACAAAATAAAAGTTTATTTTATTAGAATTAGGAATGTTCTTTCCCTCTGGGCAACCTTAACAGCCCAGTTACAATGAAAATCTAACAACAGTTATTTCCACAGCACACAGTGCTCTATGCACAAAATTACAGGGTTAGGAGCATTTAATCAATTCACCGATCTGATTTTCTCACCAACCCACCCCATCCCATCCCCCAAGTGCTCTATACTGGGATATGTAGCTATAAGAATTTGTCACATTATGTTCTTTTCTCTCTTGTACTAAATTTGAGTTATTATATTGTATGTGCCACCCATTATTTAATCATATTCCTACTGATGTACCCTTAGGCTTTTTCTGATATTTTGCTATTAAAAATAGTACTTGGCAGGCTGAGATTGTAGCTCAGGGGTAGAGTGCTCGCCTAGCTTGCACAAGTCTCTTACTTTAATTCTCAACAATACAAAAACAAAACAAAACATCGAAATACTATCAAACTGCTTTTGTTGTAGCTGAGTTAATTTTTATATTTTTTTATCTTTCTTTTTTGAGACAGGATCTTGCTTTGTAGTTCAGGCTGGCCTTGAACTCATTATGTAGCCCAGGCTGGCCTGGAACTTGCAGTGATCCTCCTGCCTCAGCCTCCAGAGTGCTGAGATTATAGGCATGCGCCACCATGCCTGGCTCATTTTTCAATGTTATATGAATGAATGAATAAATATAAGTTAACGGTCATACACATTTGCCTCTGAACCATCTTTGTTGCAGTCTATACATTTTAATATACAGGCTTAATTGCTAAGTTATAAATATTTAGTCATTTCTACTCTGATTTTTTTTTTAACTCATCAGTTTATTGTTTAGAGTTTTTCCACGCCAAACGCATCATCCCCTTTTTATGGAATTGATCTCTCTGGGTTTCTTTTTCTTCCTAGTTATACTATCTGTATATCTAGAACTTGATATGCCACAGGGTTGCACGTAGTGAAAGAATCACTGTACATCAACAGAGTTGAATGAAAAAGGGTGTGTGAGAAAAAGAAGCCCTGAAAGTACCATTCACTAGGTTTCCAGTATTTCAAGCACTGTGACAGATATTTTGGGAGAAAACATATCAACAAACAAATACAGTACAATGGGACATATACTAGCATGTTCAAAATACTTAGAAAAGAACAAAGGAAAGAGCAATTAACTCATCTCTACAGCAAGAGAAGGTTTTATGGAGGAAGGAACATCTGAGTCCTAAAGGAGCAAAGATATTCCAGGGAAGGAAGAACAGCACATACACATACAGAAAAGGGGTATGGAAGAAGACAGCATGTCCAAAGAATTGGAAGATTTGTCGGGTCTGAGGTAGCACATTTATGGAATGGTGGTCTCCAGTGAAAGAGAGACTAGAAAAAATAGGTGGCGATCAGATCATAAAGGGCCTGTACATCATGCTAAGTGACCTAAGATGCCAACTGATGTGACACACGTAATACTAAAGAAATCACATCTGTTTCCTAATTAACATCTTAAATGAAACCATAGGAATAGAAGAGAAAAAATTCAAATTAACCTTACCTTTCAACACTATTGAGATAAGATGATCCATCATGGCCTCCTACTGCATATAACAGGTCATCAAGAACACTGACCCCAACTCCACATCGTCTTTTGCTCATTGAAGCTACCATTCGCCATTCATTGGTCTGTGGATCGTATCGCTCAACACTGGAAATGGCATCTCCACTACACCAACCACCAACTGGAAAGCAACAGGAATGGTTAGCAGAATACCTGTCCTGATGCACAGAATGTCTCACGGCTAAGTTCACTATGACCCAGTGCCTGGACTAACCAAATGTCTCCAGAAGCATGTTAAAACACAAGTTAGAGGATCCAGAAGTTGAATTGGCTAGAATCTTGGACTTTTAGTTCTAAAACTGTGAGAAAACAAATCTCTTTTGTTTCAATCACCCAGACAATGCTACTGTGTTACAGCAGACTTAGGACGGTGTGTAATATTTAAAGCAATAGTTTGGAACCGAGTTCAATTAAGTGTCTCTGAGTAACCCTTGGGAAAAAAAAGTGTGGTTATAGTTTACACACTGAAAAAAAAATTCTTTTTGAGACAGAGTCTTGCTATGTACTTCAGTCTGGCCTTGAACTCACAATGTAGTCCAGGCTGACCTCTGCAGTGATCCTCCTGCCTCAGCCTTCGAGTGCTGGCATTACAGGTGTGCACCACCACACCTGGCTTATATACTTAATTTTTTTTTCAAATCATCTCTGTTTCAATCAAAATAAAAGCTTGATTTTGTAACTTAATAAATGAAGCATAACGGTATGGTAACCTCAAAACATCTGAGAACTACTGATCTTTAGGGAGCTTCAAGTAAATTCTGAAACCAGACTGAAAGGGCATTTTCTAGATGAAATCTAAAAATTCACTCTATTTCAAATCTCAATATGATACATAAATTTTATTCCACTATAGTTTCACTTAAATAAGAACATTCAGCTGGGCATGGTTGCATTCACCTGTAACCCCAGCACTTGGGAGGCCAAGACAGGATTGCCCCAAGTTCGAGGACAGCCAGGGATACAGAGTGAGTTCAAGGCCAGCCTGAACTACATAGTGAGACCCTGTCTCTCAAACAAACAAAAACTAAATAAATAAGAACATTCAATTAATACTAAATCACACCAAGTTTTGTGTATAGTCATTTTCTTAAATTTGAATTCAGTAATTGCTAAGTACACAGAATTTCAGTAATAGGGAACACATCCTAAATTCTAAAGTACACTAGGCTGAAAAATATGAGAGTTCATAATACTTGAGACCAATCAAATAGCCTAATCATTGTCCATATCGAAATTACATCAGTTTATAAACGATGCTCTTCAATACCAAAGGAAAAAATAGGCTTTTAGGAAGCCAAATTTAAATTTTTCCTGTGACTTAGGGAAGCAAGAAAAGGGTTGTTCAATTTTATGCCTTATAGTGATTTTCTTGTGCATTATGATTTCTAAGGCAGCAAATGATGACATAACTGGGTACTATGGAGTGAACTGCCTCTCCCCAAAATTACAATGTTGAAGCCAAAGCTTCATGTGACTGTATTTGGAGACAGGGTCATTAAAGAGGTGATTACAGTTAAATGAGGTTATATGGTTAGGATCATTATCTTATAGGACTAGAGTCCTTGTAAGAGGAAGAGACACCAGAGGGTTCTCTTCCCACCTTTGCACACAAAACAAAGGCATGTGAGGACACAGGAGAAGGCACCCTCTGCAACAAGGTGAAGAGACAGGCCTAGTCAGGGGCCAACAGGGCTGGCACTGTGATTCTGGACCTCCAGCTTCCGCAACTATAAGAAAATAAATTTCTGTAGTTTTAGCCCCTCAGGCCATGACATTTGATTATGGTCGGCCATGTGGACTTATACACTAAAATTAGCAAAATAGAAGTCCCAGTCCTGGGAACTTTCAGTTTGTGTCAAGCAATGAACCTGAAATAAATATTGCAGAAACGGGGACATATAACTTTTTATGTAAGTGATGTTGACTAAAATGCATTGCTACTTACAGACAAGTGCAAAAAATAAATCCTCTTTTGCAGCCCAGAACTCATGGAATACATATAAGGAGAAATATCACTGCCAGGTGCAGTGGTACATGCCTGTGAGCCTGGCACTCCCGAGGCTGAGATAAGAGGAAGACACTTTTGAGGCCAGTCTGGACTACATAGTGAGAAGCTGCCTCGAAAAAAACAAAAGAAAAACAAGAAATGAGGATACCTAAATAAGGATTAAAGTGATGGGGGAATAACCATCATGGTTGGTTCTAAGACTAAAGGGTTAACAATTAGGAAGCACAGGGCATGAGCAAAATCTCAGCTCTGTTGATTCATTATCTCAATTTCTGTGCTGTGACACATGAAGATAGCTTTTTTTTTCTCTTGCTTAAATGCTTCTGTCTTGAGAATATGGAGTCTGAAGTTGAAGACACGTCTTCCTGTGAGTGCTTGGCTCTTGTTTGTTGAAATGTACTAAGTAGTATATTATCAGATTAAAATTTCCACAGGTTTTAATAAAAAAAATCCTGTCAAATTTAGCCAAAAAATGCTACTTTTTGTTTTTTGGTTTTTTTTGTTTGGTGCTAGGGATAGAACTCAGGGCCTTGCACTTGCTAGGCAAGCACTCTACCACTGAGCTAAATCCCCAGCCAAATGCTACCTTAAAGATGCATCAAGAAACCTAACAGAATACAGAGGAAAAGCCAGGAATGAAGATATCAAGAGTAAAATGCTCCTGAGTCAAAAATCACAAGGGTTATAGATCTGACCTTAGGCTTCCAGTATTTATTTCCACAGAATGAAAGTACTGTAACACCCAATTCTCCAAGGTTAAGCAAGAATTGGTGATTTGGCATTCTGAAGACAATGGAAAAAAAAAAAAAGGCAATAAAAGCCAAGGCAAACTGAAGATTAAGTAGAAACAAATGGGTCCCAATCTAAAATTATATCAATGAACTGTATTAGTCGAGAATAGAGTTCAGATTTAGATACCATAAAAAGATTGCAAAGACAGAAAAAATTAATCTTTTTCTTGTAAAGAGACAATGGCTATTCTCTACAAATGAAAATGGAAACCTTAATAATGTAAGAAAGATGACAGATGATTTAACTTTTTTATGTTTTTCTGTATTAATCAAAACTTCTATACTGCATGTGTATTTACTTCTGTACTAAGAGAAACAAAAAGTGTTGTTTAAAAATAAGCAATCTAATTGAAGCATGGCAAAAAATTGAGCAAAAATAGGTTATCTTTCATACATAAGGGGATATTTTAAGTTCTTTTTTTGGTAATTCACTATTGCTATTGGCATGTGTTTTGTGTTTTTCTTTTTCCATTATTCATGATGGGTCAATGCTAATTTCGCATGAGTGTTTGTCAGGATCAGCAGCATTCACTTATTCTTCACTGATTGCTGCACAATCTGGAAACTACAAAGATAAAGTAGAAATAACTGATCTTGACCTCAAGTAGTTAACAATATAATGCAACAATCAGATACTAATTCGGCAATATGCAATAATTAGATCAATACTAAGAGTCTTAGATCATGAACAGATCCTATTAAACTGGTTTCCGATGAAGGCAAAGTGTGCCTTCATTAATACAATGATCTCACAAAAAGAGGCAGGTGAGATTTTCTTTTTTTTTTTTTTTTTTTTTTTTTTTTTGGTGGTGCCGGGGATCGAACTCAGGCCCTTGTGCTTGCAAGGCAAGCACTCTAATCACTGAGCTAAATCCCCAGCCCTAGAGATTTTCAATTTAATTATTATCATTATTATCATTATGTTTGTGGTGCTGGGGATGAAACCCAGGGTCTCGCTCATGCCAGGCAAGTGCTCAACTAATGAAGTGCATCCCCAGCCTGGCAAGCGAGATTTCAGGGAAGAGGGCTGCACCACTGAACGCTTGCTGCTTGACAATTTATAATGTCACGCCCTGAGAGGACGAAAGGAATCAGCAGGATAAAGGTGGCGGCGCTGAATGAGTCAAGTGACGGCAAGTTAAAATTTCCATTGAAAGGGAGCTACACTATTGTTTCTCAGCATTCACAAAGGTACACCTCATCTTCTTCCCCTGGATCATTCCCCCCACCGAATCCAGAAAGGATCCCGGAACTGAAAATACACTTCACTTAGCGTACTGGGTTTAGCCTTTGGCTTTTGATCACAGGGAGGCTCTCCTGTGTTTCATTTTCCCCAGTTTACTTCTCCAGGTACTAAAACTGAGCCAAATTATTATTTCCATAATAATGGACATACCTCCAACAGATGGCCTTTCTATTATAATTCCTGGAACCAGTACAATATTATGAGGCCACAAGTACCAAATAATTAGATTTGTAGTCTTCCCATTTGTGATGGTTAACCTTCACTGCCAACCTGACTGGCTTGAGAGATGCCCAGATTAGTAAAGCACACTTCTGGGTGTGCCTGGGTGGGTCACAGGACCATGACCTTGGCAACTATACCTGGTCCTTGGCCCCTTCCTCTCTGGCTTCCTTTCTGCCATGAGTGGAGCAGCTCTCTTTGCCAAACCCTCTCGCTATGATGTTTCTGCCTTAGAGCCAGTCAGTCAAGGACTAAAACCTCTGAAACCCTGAGTCAAAGTAAATCTTTCCTCCTTTAAGTCGTATACGTTAGGGATTTTGTCCCAGTAATGGAAAGCTGACCAATACACCATAGTTAACAGATTTTCAAAACTGGGATATACAGCTTCTGATGTAATTTATAGCATTCTTCCATGGATGGGGAACTGGCAAAACAAAATACTTTCATGTATAAAAGGACCTTAGAATATAATTTTATGTAGTTCAACCATTAAAGGTAAAGAAATGTTACACAGGCCTCCACACAAACCGTCTGACAATGAGTTTATTTACTAACATCTGGTAACTGTAGACTGGTATATTGGAGTGGTATGCAGATGTGTGTAGGAATGCAAGTGTCTGTGTAAACCCACACGATTACACAAACATGTACATGTGCATACATATAAAGAATGAAAATAATAGGAATAAGTAAGAATGATAACAGAAATGACAAATCCATTAATAACAATAAACAACACATTAGGGCACAAGAAGTATGACAGAATTCAGTGCATGACAAATTAATAGAAATCTAAAACAAAATGAAAGGATACTTCCAAGAAAAAAACAAAATATAACGATGATTAGAAAGAAAAAGACAATTTAGTATTTTCTTTTTTAAAAAATGCTGTCATCTTCTACATGAAGAAAACTTTATGAAAAAACTTATGAGTGAACTAAAAACATAAATGATCAAATCAAATTATTTTTCTAAAAATACAGGGACCAATATATTCCCACATGTCAAGAGAAAACATAAACCACTAGTTTAGCTGATGGAAAAGGATACTATGCCCCAGAGATTGCATAAAATTCTCCAATGAGAAAGAACAGAATATTCCATATATCAAGACTACACAGTAGAATCAGATGATGCCCACATCAAAAGAGCATGGAATTGCTGAAACTTGGATGCTTAAATAAAATACTACAATAGGTCCCAGATAGCTCCATGAATAAGGAATTTAAACAAATAAACTAGTACATATCAAGTATCCCTTAGATGAAATGCTTGGGACCAGGAGTGTTTCAGATTTTGCAGTTTCTGCAAATTTTGGAGTAGTTGCATGGTTTTTTATTAACTAAGCATCCTTAATTTGAAAATCTGAAATGTGAAATGCTTCAAAATCCAAAACTTTTTTAGGAACAACAAGATTTTGGGACATTTTTGATTTTGGGATCAGTGAATAGTAACTCCCCCTATTAAAAGTTTTGATAAACAGTGGAGAAAACCACTATTCAGGTGAACAAGGGAGCTGATTGTACATGGCTGGAATGGAAGTATCTGAAACTGGAAGATCTCAAAGATTTAAGAGCAGACAGTAGGAGCAAAATAACACAATACAGCAAGCTGTCAAGGTCAACACAGCTAGAAAAAAATGTAAATGTTAATGTAAGATATTTTTTGACAACTCCATTAAATTATGAGGTGATCTGCACATTAGTATATAAATTAATATATGTGACTCATTTCAACAAAACATCCACTGCAGAATATTTTTAGATCTATATAAAAATAGTGCATTCTTTTGGATCATGGGTTAAGAGTCACGCTACCTGCTGACTTACTACGACGTAGATATCACTATTGCTCAAATGATTATTCAAATTATCTGGGAAAATATTTGGCTTAGTCACAGTATATGAAGATTCAAACCTGCAAAGAGTACTTCTCCACATCGGATAGGTTTCCGTGGCCTTGTCCTTGGTCCCTGCATTAATGGTCGTTCTTGAGGCAACAGGAGGTAGTTTTTAGCCTCATCTACCAAGTCTCTGTAGAAAAAAAATTGCCTTTTTTCTAAATGTCAATCAAGTCTCAATATGGTTTAAGAAAATGGAGGTTGGCAAAGGAGAGCAAGCATAAATCAAACCCAAGCATAAATGCCAGCCAATATTAAAATTAGCACAAACATGAAATAATGATACAGTTACATTGTGAACTGTGAACTGGTTGGTATTTCCATCGTGACTATACCTCAGTGCAAATCTAGCTTAAAGCTCAACATACTTACAGCTGTCAATAACTTATGAAAAACTATAAACTACAACTTGATTACCACTCTACATAGTCACTATTTTTAATGAGTTTTATTAGATTCTGTAGGATTATGGAAAAATAAGATATCAGTCAATAGATTTGCTAAATTAAGTACAGTAATAAACTGAGCCAAATACTGTTTACTAAAAAGAAATAGTGTAAAAATCTCTTATTACTAATGCATGTACCAACTGTGTTTCAAGCCAGTGGGAATATATTAATCTCAAGAAGTCCACTGAGCTGAACAAAAATTTCTTCTAATTAAGGTACTTTAAGAATCTGATGGTGAGTTGCCAGAATTTACTGTCTCCTGCCCTCTCTCCTTACCACTGATCTCCTCTCAGCTCTTCTTTCTCTGCAGCCTAGCACTTGGTGGATCAGAGATGAAAAGTAGATGAGGAGAAGCAAGATCTCCCCCTGGTGCATGCCCGGCTGTCAACGGAAGGGTGGTGGGAGGAAAGCTTTGTTCTTCCCCACCTGTTTCTTGCCTCAAAGAGATATATCCCAGGGCCCCTCCTTTCTAAAAAAATTGGTCTCCTCCCTCTTTTAGGAGGATTCCATGCTGGCCTGGTGGAAGACAGATGAGTTCCATGTGTCCGTTTTTCCCCTGGGGTTTGGTACACAGGCTCCTCCCTGAGAACTGTGGCTTCTAGTGGCATTCTCAGCCTGAGACAGAGTAGCTGAGATCAGGACAGCTCTGGCCCTAGACCAGGTCCTGCATTCCCATGTCCTCGTAGGCTAGGAGCAAATGGCAGGTCAGAGAGGAATTTGTGTGTTTTTATTGCCCGAACTCAGTTTCCAGAAGAAAGCGAAATCTACAGAATTATTTTCAAAAATAAAGGCTGAATTGTCTGGAAAAGAAAAAAAAGAGAAGAATCTGAAAACCACACTTGCTAAATACAATATCCTAATATAAACTATTTGTGTATGCACTTATTTCACTTGATCCTTGATTCAATGCCTAATTAGTATAAATTCTGTTATTCCTCAACTCAAAAGTGTTTCCTTAACCACTCCTGTATTTTCATTTCTCTTGCCACTTGGCTACAAAGAGTAATTTATTCCTGCTGGACTAGTCCCAGGTAGGACCCAATAATACACTTTCCAATATAAGGTTTTGCTAAAGCCCCTTCTAAATTTATCTGTCCTAAAAACAAGCAAACAGGGATTGTTGGGGATTTAGCTCAGTGGTAGAGTGCTTGCCTAGCAAGCGCAAGACCCTGAGCTTGGTCCCCAGCACCCAAAAAAAAAAAATGCAAACAAACCTAGCAAGCCAATAATTAATTAACAGTCTTTTCTATCTCCCCATATTTAAAATATTTTGATCTCCTAATAGCCAGTTTTTAAGTCACTCAAGGGTTCCTTTTAGAAAGAGTATCTCAGAGCTAACACTTAGCAAGCCAAAACAAATAAACTGAAAAAAAAAAACCTGAAAAAAAGAACAAAACAACCAAAACTAAAAAAAATTAATAGTAATGATAAAACAGCTACCACCCCCAATTTTAAATTCTTAATATATATATTTTTTAAGTTCTTAATATATATATAACTCATTTGATCTTCACAAAAGACCTATATGGAATAGGCACTATTATTATCCCTAAAACTACAGTACAAAGAGGTTAAAATAACTTGCCTAAGGCTACACAACTAATAAAGAGTGAGGTTAGGACATCAAGAAAAGTCTTTTAAAAGCAATTTCACAAGTACTTCTACTTTCTGCATCAGAATCAGTACAGTCTGATGAATGCTGAATGGGCAAGACACACTCCTAACACTCATTCCTCAGATTTCAGTATGCTTTGCTTTCTGCTATTGCAGATATTTAGGGGGAATTAATTGTCATTTGTCTCTTTTTGAAAATGTAAAAGGCAAACATCTAAAACTCTATGTGAAAAAAAATTTAAAAATGAAAATAAAACCCTATGTGACATCTCCTGTTAAAGGAATAAGCCTCAGATTATAGAAGAAATACAATGAATATGTTCATTCTATCTCTGCTCTAGAATAAGGGGTTATTCCAAATTTCTTTAAGCATCAAGAGAAGCACAAAGGTCAGCATGGTTTAAGGAATTCTGAGTACTGACTTATTCTTTCACTTTTATATTTGAAACATCTGGGGGAAAAATCATTAAAAATGCCAAATGATATCAGGTTGAACCTAAATCTTAAAATGTGTCAAACTGGCAAATTAATGTATTAAACTTTGTATATATTACAGAGTCAGCCTAGTAAAATAGGCTTTTTCTTTTTTCTGGGGGCTGGTAAAATTTGGAAACTAGCTCAAATGGAAATTTTTCCAAAGCCACTTTAGGAGATGACAGATCTTTAACTCTGTCCACAATCTTAGAAAGCAAGGCTGGTCCGGTTCCCTGAGGGAACATACATGATGGAACGAAAAAGTGTTCACTGACACAGAGTCAACAGTATTTATCTCGAGGGAAAAATGGCAGAGAATCGCATCTTCAAATTCAAGCTTGCACTAAAATCTTAGAAATCTACCTCTTTATGGCTACTTCTATACCAATAAGGACAACACAAAAAAAAAACTAATGGAATGAAATACTGTAAGTTCAGCTCACTCTCCTTCCTGCTCCTCCTCTTGACCCTAGCCCAGAAGAAAAAGCTATTAAAATATCGCCATAGTTTCAGCACTAAGAAATACAATATTTTAGAAGCAATATCATTTAAGGAGGTTAAAATTAAATAGGAATACTCAGCTACCGATTGTTCTCATCCAGGGCCGCACATACCTGCATTCTTCATCACTTTTAATGAGGGGATCCGAGCCCACTGTGCCCACCAGGAACTTGGGGCTGAGCAAAGGCAAACGAACATGCTGCAGCACCTGTGAGACAAGAAACACCGTTAGAGGCAGGAGCTCCCACCGATAAGACACATATGAGAACACATGGTCCGTGTCCCCCATTGTGCCACAAAGTGATTAAGGATCTAACTGAACACGATAAATACAGGAGAAGGATGGAAGGCATAAATACTAACATTTAAATTTATTCTAATCACCAATTAAGTAATGTAGAATAATTAGAAAATTGAAAGCACGCTAATATAAACTTAGAATGCTACTTTAAGTTTTTAGCAATATATAACTTTTATATACTTTTTTATAAGGGGACTCAAATTAACTAACAGTCCGGAAGAATATGCTGTTAAACTGCTAAAGAACACAGTAATCCCTCCTTATCTATAATTTCATTTTCTGTGGTTTCAGTTACTAGGAGCCAATCTAGGTCGGAAAATACCAAATGAAAAGTTCAGAAATAAACAATTCCTAAATTTTAAGTAACTTTTATTACAGTATGCCACCATAATTGCTCCATATTATTATTCATTGTTACCAATTTCTTACTGTGCCTAGTTTATAAATGGAACTTTACCACAGGTATGTACGTGTGGGAAACAATACCTTCAGACACCTGCTGAGTACCCTGGAATACATGCCCTGCCGATAGTGAGGGAACTACTGTATAGCCCTAATAACAAGAACGGGTCTTAACATTTCTCTCGGTGACCGCTCACGCTCCCATCCATCACAGTTACTGTTCAAAGTGCGGCAGGATTTCCAAATTACTGTATAGGGAAAAAAGCGCCCTTGCTTTCTTTTGTTCATTTTATATAATTTAAGTTTTGAATTGGGCTATAGCTTAAATATAGGATGAATCCAAAATAGGAGTCAAAGGAGAAAAAGTTTACAGTGATAAGGAATCAAAACGCTTCTAACACTCCCTTGATTATCTGGAAACAGATTTTCTTACAGTCTAACATGAGGGAGAATGGTAACTATTTCATTTCTGCAAGACAAGCGTGCATTGTTTCTTCTAGTACGAAGCAGTTTTCTTGGAGAAGCATTTCTATTTTTACCTGGGGTAACTGAGGCCGTCGTTCTTGAATACTGTATTTGACCCAGGCCATCACCGCGTTGAATACTTGTTCTTCACTGCGAACATTTAGCTCATCACTAGATATTATATCAATGAGTTGATTGGCTGGAAGTAACATGAACTCTTCACTCTCCATTACCTGTTCAAAGTGAGGTCAGAATAGAAGAAAAAAAAAGCTATGAGCACATTTAATTTATTGTCTCAATATTTCTTCCAGGTTATAGTGCAAAACTCTGCTCCACAATGGTGCTGAAGTTTAAAACAATGCTAGAGGAAAGATTTAACGAGACAAAAAAGAAAAGCATAGATGATACAATTAAAATCCAGCAACTACAATCATTGTGATTTAAGCAATTTAAGAAAAATGACATTTTCCTTAAAAACTAAAAATCAAAATAAAAACTCATATTTTTGCTACATGCATTCCCTTTAACTAAAGGATTATTAGATGAATATAAGTACATAAAGTGTACTAATTTTTTTTTTGGTGCCAGGGATTGAAGCTAATTTTAAACGTATGCCGTTTAATACATGTTTTAAAACATGTATTGCCGGGCATGGTGGCATATGCCTGTAATCCCAGCACTCAGGAGGCTGAGGCAGGAGGATCGCTGCAAGTTCAAGGCCAGCCTGAACGACACAGTTGAGACCCTGTCTCAAAAAACCAAAACAAAAAAAAAAGTACTAAAACATATGTACTGATCTTACATATGAATGCGTTATTTACCACATAAAGTTTCTTAAATATAAAATATCTTCTAGTATCTTTATATCTGTCAGATTAAAAATATTGATCTCTAGTTCTATGACCTAAGGGGTTTCTCTTGCCTTTAAACTCTTTTCACATTTGTTTTATATAAATGTGAGTATCCTTGGTCACAGATGGATTTTTGACTCAACTTGGATCTTATTCATTAAGAATTAACTGGTTTGAGTATGGTAACTCATCTCTGCCTCTGTCAATCTCTTCTATGCTAATTTTAATGTTTCCTTGCCATTTTTCTTTTGCTCCTCTTTCTTTTTCACTTTTCAATTCCAAAAAATTGGAATGTACTTATTCTACTTTTGTCTACAAATCAAATTGACTTATATGATACTTACTATACGACACAGTAACTCTCATTTTTTCCAATTCAGCGTATCAGACAAGGTTTGTCCACTTTTCTCCAACCCATGCCTTGGAAATTTTCTTTTTATTATCAGTATTAACATTAGGGACATACTTGCTAGTTTTTTCCTTTGTATTTAAACATGGGAAAAAAACTGTACCATTTTCCAATTTTGTCAGATTAACATTTAGAACTCTTTACTCTCTGTTACCGGTTCAAAGTCTTTACTGTATTTGTCCTGTCCACAGTGACAAAGTATATTTAAAAAAAAAAAAAACAAAAATGGGGCTGGGGATTTAGCTCAGTGATTAGATCCTCGGCACCACCAAAAAAAAAAAAAAAAAAAAAAAAAAAAACCCAGTATCTTTATTTTACATACATCTGGCTTAACAACACATATC
>PVJO010007296.1:47398-82857 GCA_004026905.1 Hystrix cristata
CCAGTATCTTTATTTTACATACATCTGGCTTAACAACACATATCTTTAACTATAATACTGGATGGCAAAAATAAAACAGTATTTATTTGTGCAATATACTGACTTTCTGGCATGCTTTTTGATAGTTTAAAACTACGTACCCTGAAAATTTTAGAACTAGCTTAAAATCTATTTTTTCATTTCATTTTATTACCCTATATGTAATAATTTTAGACTTTTATGCTTCTTAACTAGTTTTAATGCTATCAATTCTTTCATAAAATTTTCTCCTATTCTTTAGTCACTTTGAATTCTTGTTCTCTGTTGGGTACAGTAAATCATTCAGCAAAATTTTCAGAGAAGGTTCTTGGTTGATGTACTTTTTCCTAACCCCTGCATATCTGAGAATGTCTTCTGGTTGCCTTCATATCAGAAATAGTAATTTGGCATGGTATATAATTCCTGGCTCAAAACTATTTTCCCTTAGGTAATCTACTTTTTCTGTCTAGATATTTGTGAGATTTTTTTTTCCTTTTTATCCTTGAAATTTTAAAAAGTCACCAGGATCTATCTAGATGTTGCTTTCATTAAATTTTAAAGGTATACTAGGAGGCTTTTACATTTGTAGGCCTACTTTGTTTTTAACTGGAAATTTTTCTTCAACAAGCTCCTTAATTATTGTTTCACCTTCATTTCTTTTGTCTTCTGTTTCAGGTATTCAGATTATGTGTAGATTCTATTTCCTAGACTGAACTTGTAGGCTTCTCTCTGTCTCTTTTTGGTTTGTTTTTTTGTTATTGTTGTTTTGTTTTGTTTTTTGAGAAAGGGTCTCACTATGTAGGTCAGACTGGCCTTGAGCTTACTAGGTAGCCTAGGCTGGCCCCTGAACTCACAGTAATACTCTTGCCTCCGTCTCCTGAGTGCTGGAATTAGAGGCATGTGCCAACATACCTGGCTTCTCTTTTCTTGTCTTGAGTACTTTTGCTTTCTTCCCTGCATTGTGAGAATTTTTGTTGTTTTGCAGTTACTCCAGTAATTTTGTTTTGTGGTCAATTTAGCTTGCACATTTCCATTAACTCTCTCAACTCCCAGTAACCTTCCAAGTGCTTTAATATTACTTGCTTTATTACTCAGCACGTCTTTAATACTTTCTACTGTAAGATATGTAGCATTTTCTAGCTCTTCCATGTACACTGATATATCTATTTCAAGAGGAGGTGTTTTCTTGATTACTTAGCACTGTTCCTTCTAAAGTATGGTATTATGATCTTTTTAATGGCTCTTTTTAGTAGAGCAGTCCAAAAAATTAAAGGAAAGTCTTCCAAAATTCATATTTAAAGAAAGCCAAATTAACTACACCACAATAAAACTCCAAAGAGTCAGGAAAAGCTTTCAGAAGGATAGCTGTTAGAAGGGCAATGTTTAGGGCAAAAATACCAAAGCATCAGTTTACAAAAAAGATTAAGGGTATCAGTAACTCTGCAAGCATGAACATAACCAGATAGAATTAGACCAATAAAGACCTCTGAGAACCAAAACACTCTGACACATATTCTATGTGAAACTATGAACCCACCCATAGTTTATTTTTCCCAAATCCAGGGAGCTGTCAAATGGAGATGAAATGGTAACAAAGACATTACCTTGTTGCCCAGACCAACCACAAATTCCAAATGTAAGTCTGTTTATCAAGATAAAGAGTAAAAGTCACAGGCAAAGGAAGCAGTTACTGTTACTCACTCTGTGATTTGTTCTATCACTCAGGCGACTGCGCTATATGAGATGTCTGTTAGTGCAGGCAGGACATGGTAAAGAGCTCAAATTCCTACTGTGTGCTTCTAATGCAAACAAGGGATTCTCTTGAAACACAGTTATTTTCATGTTCTTCAAAGAGTCAGAATATTTAGCAGGATATGAGATATGTCATAACAACAATTTCAATACTCGATTAAGAATGTTTCTCTAGGGTTGGGGACTTAGCTCAGTGGTCAGAGTGCTTACCTTGCAAGCACAAGGCCCTGAGTTCAATCCCTAGCACCCAAAAAAAAAAAAAAGAGAGAGAGAGAGAATGTTTTCCTAAAACACATTAGAAAAAAATGCAAATCTCAAAACACGTAAGGGGCACAAGGTCAGTTATATCTTTTTATGGCACAAATCTCCAAATTATGAGACAGTTTCTAGGGTGCAGGAAATAAATTAGTAACTTTTCACTTTAGCTGAGTGTCTTAGTTACTTTCTTATCACTGAAACACAATACCTGACACCCACTACCTAAAGGAGAAAAGGTTTATTTTGGCTCAGAGTTTGTGGAGGTTTCAGTCCATAGTTCACTGGCTCCAGGGCAGGGTGGCACAGCAGAGGGGCAGAGCAGAGGAGAACTGCTCATGACATGGCAGGGAGGAAGCAGAGAACGATCAAAGTAGGAGGAAGAGATACCTCTCCATGTCACACCCCTAGTAACCCACCTCCTCCAACCAGGCTTCACCACCCAATATCACATTTATATATAAACTTATCAGTGAGCCAATCCACTAGTGAGTATCAGGCCCCGTGATCCAATTTCCTCTCCAAAGCCTCATCTATAAGCACTTGAGACTTTGCGGGGGTACATCTACATATAAACCACAAATAACACGGAGGTTGCTTAGCTAACTTGGCAATGGAAAGGGTTGCATTTTATTCTCTCTGGTATGGTTTTCAGATCCAGGGCATAAATTTGGACAATTTATACTAAAAATTATTTGCTGTTTGAACTTTACATTTGAGTAGGAATACTATATTTTACCAGGCAACCCTATGTTGGTAGGGTAGAGGGTGGGCTATAATATTGAGAGCCAAATTTGGGGTAGAGCACTATTAAGTGTGTTGGCATTCACAGCTTGCAAGACTTTATCCATGCTGCATCTTACTTTCCCCTTTCTTATTTTCCAATTTCTTCACCTAAGAACAAGCAGAAACATTTTCTTGATTACTTAGCACTATTTCTTCTGAACTTTGGTATTACAACTTTTTAATGGCTATTTTAGCAATGGGGTCTAAATTTTAAAGGAAGTTTTCCAAAATTCATATTTAAATCTTGTTAGAGTATAAAATTTTTTTCAATATACTTACTAAAATACCAAATAGTATATAAATAACAATGATAACCAGGTTTAAAGTTCACAAATAAACCACTATGATATTAACTTACTTAATGGAAACATGAGATACTAGGAAAACATGAAAATGTGTGAGAAAGTATCTGGCACCAATAAGAACAGAAAAAAAAAACACTCTTGATAGACAAAGTCTGGTTAAAATGACACTTTTTTTTTTCCATCAACAAGAAAAAGATATTAGTGATATACCATTACAATAAATCTAGCACTTAAGTCAATTCTTTAACAAAACAACCAAGTTAAGAAAATAATGCTCAAAACATCTGTTCTTTTGGGGCAGGGGGAAGAGTTTGCTGGGGATTGAACTCAGGGCCTTGTGCTTGCTAGGCAACCACTCTACCACTTGAGCTAAATTGCCAAACCTGAAATTCCTGTTCTTAAGAGTTTAGCGAATCCCCAGCACCAGCACCCACACACAACAAAAAAAGAGTTTAGAGGAGATTCAAACTTTAAGCCCCAGATTATTATGGTAATTGGCTTACTTTGAGTTTCTTCAGATGAGTGCAGATGTTATTTCAAGAATGAATAAAGCTGAAAACAAACAGGAATGAATATGCAAGTCATCTAGAGTTATTCTAACAAAAGTATAAGGGGAATTTAGCACTGCTGAGTTTAAAGACAATTTTAAAATTTATACAAGAGACAGTTTTAGATAAGAGTAACACTATGAATTAATCTGGGTCTAATGAAATGGTGGGAAATTAAATATAGATTTAAATCTGAAAGGAATTTAAATGAGTTATACATGGTAAATCCCAAATGGTGATCTTTTTTTTTTTTTTAACTTACATGGAGCCATTTTAGTCCATGATGAGAGGTAAAGTTTCCTCACTAGGATTTTTTTTTTTTTGGTGCTGGGGATCGAACTCAAGGGCCTTGTGCTTGCAAAGCGAGCAATCTAACCACTGAGCTAAATGCCCAACCCCTACGATTCCATCACAGCATATCAAATTCACTTTGAAGGTAAACCTAGAAGATTTCAGACCTTTGTCTATTAAGAATATGCTTCTGATATTTGTGAATATCTTGGATCGTAAAGTTATAGTTAAAGCAGGATATTTTTTAAATCAACTTTATCTAAGTGTAATGTTCAGTGAGTTTTGATAAATTATATATTTATAAGTAATGATGACCACAGTGAAGATGTAGAACGTTACCTTCACCCCAAAAGATTCTAAGGCAGTGGGGGGTTTTTTGTTTTCACAGTACTGAAGATTGAATTCAGGGCTTCATGCGTATTAGGTAGAAGAAACCCATAAATTCACAATGCTAGTAATCAACAGTGTGAGAGAAGGAAAGTTCTTTTTTGCAAAAGAATGTAAACAGAAAAATGGAGTTTTAAAAAATCACCAGTTTGCAACCATCATACTAGGTGTTCAGAGTAAAGGATAATGAAGGGAGTAAAGCAGTGTTTGAGAATAAAGGAATGTCATACATGTAATATACCAATTATTCAGAAAAAATGTATATACCAAAGACAAGGCAAATGAGGCAAAATATTAACAAATGGTGTAAAGGATATATGAAAGTTTTATTTCTACAATTTCTTATAAATTTGGATTTTTTTCAAATAAACTTTAAAAATCTTTTCAGTCTGATAAGTATCTTGTTTTGATGTTTACTTCTGTAATTACATGTGAGGCCAGGCATTCTTTCACATGTTCCTTGTTTGTTTGAATTTTTTTGTACATTACTTATTCACACCCTTTGCCTATTTTTCATTATTTACTGAATATATAAGATGTAAGAGCTTTTTTCTTCTGTCACGTATGCTCTGAATATGTTTTCTGAATTTGGTACTGATCGTTCAGTTTATGGTGCTTTTTATTGTTATAAAGAACAAAAAATTTTAACCTTTTTTAAATTAAATTTATTAATCTCCTTCTTTATAGTTTCTGCGTTATATCCTGCTAAGATCTTCATTCCCAGATAATGCTATCTTCTGGGACTTTTGTAAATTTTTTTAGATTTAAATTATTTATCTATTAGAAATTTAATCTGTTTAAAGTATTATAATTTCCCCCAAATTGCCATTTATCCTAATGATATTTATTAAATAATTCCACTTTTCTCCACTAGCTTGAAATGCCTACTTCTGGATTCTTGTCAGATGCCTCAATCTGTTCCTTCTCTAGTACCACAATGTTTGTAATGTCTTAGTATTTCTAGGGCCTTTTGCCCTAATACTAATTTTCAGAAGCTTCCCAGTCATTCTAGAATACATAGCATATAAAAAGTCTTACATTTTTATGCAATTGGATGTGTTAATTTTTTCCTTCACGGTTCCTAGGTTATATCCTGTTTTAAAAGGATTAGGCCATGATTTAATTGTTGATAACTCCTAAATTTTAATCTCAGCATAATCTCTCTTCTAAGGAACAGACTCCTATGAACACTTGCTTGTTCAATACCTTTACTTAGATATTTCAAAGTGTACATATCTGTATCAGTCAGTGCTCGCTAGAGAAACAGATTAAATATAAGATATATAAATATATAAGGATTTACAAGCTAGGCTTACAATGGCCACCTGTGAGGTCACGTGTGGAAGACTGCAAAAGGGCTGTTTGCACACTGGAGAGTACGCTGGAGAGCCCACGGCTCCACTCAAAGGTCGAAGGCCTGGAGCTCTCTGTAGAGTCCTGTGAGAGTCTGTATCAGGACGCTGAAGGGTCTGTGAGGGAAGGCTGGAGAGTCTGTGCTGACATCCAAGGCAAAGGGGAACACTGGAGCTCCTCCGAAGAAACAGAAGTGAGACGTCTTCATTCCGCTTTTATTCCATTCCGGCTCTAAACCTATTGGTTGGTGCCATTTACACCCAGGGTGGGTCTTCTGTCAGCCACACCCAGAACTATGCTAATTCATTCAGCGGGGCATTTCTTACTCAAAATGACACAACAGTTAATTATCACAATATCACAAAATTTACCTCATCAAATTGTTCCATTCTTCATTATCTGTCATACAAATTCCCAGAAAGGAGATTGCTGAGCCAAAAACCATAAGCAAAAACTGTGTAATTTTGATTGATACCACCAAGTTCCCTTTCAAAATGGTTGGGGCAATTCATCGTCATATTACCAATACACATATTTCCCAATGGTTTTGTCAACAGGGTGGACAATCAAACTTTGAAATATCTATAATCTGATTGATAAAAAATGGTACTCAGGCATAGTGGTATAGTTTTAATTTGTGGCTCAGCTGAACAAACTTGAGCACTTCCAGGTGTTTAAGGACAATGTGAATTTCTTCTTTTGTTTACTGCCCATTTTTTGCCGCACCACAGGTCTAGGTTATTGACCACAAGGATTGCTGATATATTAAGTAGATTAAACTTTGTCTGTGACATGAATTACAAATATTTTCTCTCAGTTTGTCTTTGACTTCTGTGTTAGTATTGTAGCATTTTTCCATCATGAGGAAAATTTTGTTTTATGTGTTCAAATCGATCCATTTTATTTTCTATCCTTTCTGATTTGAAAGGCCTTTTCACTTCAATATTATAAAGGAATCGTTTCATGTCATCTAATATTTTCCTGGTTTCATTTTACATGTTTAAATCTTTGATCCATTGGAAGTTGTATTGCTAGACAAAAGAGTGATATTAAAGTGTAAAATGGACCATGGCTTTTTTTTTTTTGCTTAAACTCTTTAATAGTTTTCTATTATTTTTAAGATTGAATCTTAAATTCTTAATATAATTTATCAACTCTTTTCTCTCTGTGAGATCTTTATATAACACCTTCCTCCCAGTCTCACTTGTTCAAATCAGGTTTTTACTTCTTCAAATTAGATAACGTTTGTTAATGTCTCAGGATTTTACACGAACTGTTTCAGAACCAAAGTTAGTATTTCTATACACCTTTAAATCATTCAGAGATGTTTCTCTGTAGCACCTACTAATTATAATTAATTATGTGTACAATTATGCAATCAATAACTAGATTAGCTAGATTACAAACCCCATGAGTAGAGATTCTAGGTTTCTTTAAGGCCTAAGTTCCCAAGCTCAGGGGATGAAACATTGTAGCTTTACAAATATTTGTTAATGGATAACCAAAAAAGAGTGAGTTAATGAAATTTTTTTTGATACCATGTAAATTCATTTTTTGTGATTAGTTCACCAAGTAACCTCTAGTTACAATTTATTCTGCTGAATAACCCACATAATCAGGAAGGAAATACTTTATGCAAATAACTGATACCAGCCATCCTATCAGGTACAGATCTTATGAATTAATGAGCTGTATTTTAGTTTATAAAATAGCCTTTTATGAATATGGCTAGGGAGAAAAAACTTTTGCTGAGAGAACACAAAACTAGCTTTTAAAATAAAAACCAGGCTTAGAATTTGTATTTTTTGGTAACATTATTAGTTAGAACCACCTGTAATTATCCACGCAAGAGTTAGCAGAATGTGAACCCATACTGATCTTATGAAAAACTGGTTACGAATATATTCAAACCACCAAATACAACTCACCTCTTGAAAGTTATGTTGAGTGAACTTGTCTGCTATCCTTAGCAACTCACGGCAAGAATGCGTGTCAGCAAAAGCCCGAATGCCCAGGCAGTTAGAAGGATCTAACTGTCTCTTTAAGAATTCACAGCAGGCTTCCTGTATTTCTGCGAGCTGAAGGAGACAAGCCGCTGGCAAAAGGGTCTGAACATTGCCTTCTTCTACAGTTATCTGGGAGGTATATGCAAAGTCAATCAGTAGTTCCATAGCCCTCTCGTCTATGTCTCGGATCACTACTTCTGTCTGACGGCTCTCTGCCAATTCTCCTGTAAACATAGCTCGGAAGTAGGGACTACAGGCGGACAAAATGACTCGATGAGCATATATCTTCTTAGCGCCCACAACTAGCACCACATCGCATAGCTCCCGGTGCTTTCTCAGAAGGTTAATCACTTCCAACGTTTGTCGAGGATGCTTGTCTGAGATATACGGCATGCGGGCAGGTTGGGGAACCCCTTCTGGTAGTTTGTTGGGGTCTCCAAGGGTGCAGCGACTTGTTACATCCATTCCAGTCTCTCCTGGTCGAATGCTGGTACACCTACAGAAATGAGGCAGGAGAAAGAAGAGATGGCAATAGCATTAGAAATTCTCTTCCAGCCTAAACTGCTCCTAAGTCCAGAGGTAAGGAAATCTGCAATTACCAAAAGAAAGAGCTGTGGACCCAAAGATCTCCTTTTGTAAACTCTAGAATCTCTAAACTTTTTCAAAGCCTCTTAAAGCATAAATGATATTAATTCTAAATCAGAGCACATTCACTATACAGGCTCATAAAATACACTCATTCTTTTTGCGGGGGCGGTGCTGGGGAATTGAACTCAGGGCCTTGCACTTGCTTAGCAAGCCCTCTACCATTTGAGTTAAATCCTTAACCCCTACAATCTCATAATGTATAGGATAATTCCTCTTTTTTTAATCCCAGAAATATCACTGTTTTGGGTCACATCTCTTACAACATTGATAATTTATGAAAAACATTTGTAAATGATTTTCTCTGTATGAAACAGATCTACATACTTTAATTTCTCAATCTGGTTTACCTTTTTTTTTTGACTTGGTTTTTTCCAATACTTTTTTTTAAATTTAATTTTAATGGTACATTTTAGATGTACAAAGTGATAACATTCATCATAGGGGTGGTTTACCTCAAATCTTGATATTTATAATTTTTCTAAAACAACTGATATTTCTTTCTCATTTTCACTGGGTGATAGTTTACATTTGATAGTTTATATTTTACATTTTGTAAAATATACCTCCATTTGCATGAAAAGATCAGAAAGCAAGCCAGGGTCCAAAAAATTAAATTTATATTTAATGCTATATTTCCTTGACTCTATAAATTTTCAGTTTATTATTTAACAAAAATTAGAAATCATCTAAAGCTGAAGTCAAAGAAACTTGTGAGCTACCAGGTAAAGAAATTGTGATCAGGTGTCATTGTTCTACATAGTGATTTAGCCACATCTCTTGAAATAGATTCAAAATTTATTTATTTAAAACATTTGTTTGTTTGTTTTTGAGAAAGGGTCTCACTATGGAGTTCAGGTTAGACTTGAACTCACTATATAGTCCAGGCTGGTGTTGAACTTGTGGTGATCCTCCTGCCTCAGCCTGCTAAGTGCTGAGATTACAGGTGTACGCCACCACGCACAGCATAAATGTGTGTTTTTAAAAATTTAACCTCATGTCCTCCACCATTCTCAGCATGCCCAAAGGGTTTTACTGGCAGAAAGGTTTCTTTCTGTATATTTTTCTGAGTGCATTTGAAGGAACATTATAAGAGGCCAAGAAACAGATTGTGTTCATACCTTGCTACATACATATTCACAGCTTCATTGAACTTGATGGAATAAATGCTCTAAAAAGCTGAAGGATGAGGCAGTGAGCTGAAGTGTGAAATGCTCCCTAGGGCACAGCAAAATCCCAGGGAAGGCTTTAATTAAAGGCTTGGGGGAGCATGCTTTATTGCTCAAGGAAAAATTTAACTAGAGAAACTAAAAGGTCTCCAATTACTTACTTTTTCAATCTGTGGGCTTCTATCTTAACACTGTACTAATGAGATTACCAACATAAAGGGAAAGAAATTGAATTCAAATAACATTATTAACTTGATTTGCTAGGCTAATACATGTGCATTTTTTTTATTTTTTATTTTTTACCAAGAACATGTATTGGTACATTGTATTCATAATGATTACATTCATCATGGTTAATTTGTATCTGTACATGATATATCTTGGAATGCCCCTGCTCCCCACCCCTCCCTTCCATACCCCCACCCTTCTCTACTTACAGCAGGTTTATTTACATTTTTACATTTTTCCCCTTTTTCTTTCTCTTCTTTTTCTCCTCCTTCTTTTCCCCCTCCTCCCTTTCTAGTTCTCCTCCCTTTTGATATTATCTTTCTTTTATATGATATCTGTTATACCTCTTTATCCTTATTTACACTTATGATTTCTCATATCAGAGAAACAATTTGATATGTATTCATGAGTGTCTGATTTATTTCACTTAAGAGTATGTTCTCGAGGTGCATCCATTTTACCTATAAACATTTCAAGTTTACCTTTTTATGGCAGAGTAGTACTCCATTGTATAAAAAACCCCACATCTTCTTTAACCATTTAGTAGTTGCTGGGCATTTGAGTCATTTCCAAAACTTAGCTACTACAAATTGTGTTGCTATAAACATGGTTGTGTATATATCACTGTGGTATGATGTTTTTAATTCTTCTGGGATGATACCAAGCAGAGGAATAGCTGGGTCAAATGGAACCTATAGTCGTAGTTTTTGAGGAATCTCCATAGTGGTTCGACCAGCCTACATTCCCACCAACAGTAGAGGAGGGTTCCTTTTCCCCACAGCTCCGCCAGCATTTGTTATTGGTTGACTGCTTGATAATAGCTGTCCTTTCTGGGGTGAGATAGAATCTTAGTGTTGTTTTGATTTGCATCTCTCGAATTACCATGTTGAACACTTTTTCATATTTATTTGCCATTTTTATTTCTTCATCTGAGAAATGTTTATTCATTTCAGATGCCCATTTTTGGACTGGGTCTTCAAATTTGGAGGGGCTGATTTTTTTGAGTTCTTTATATATTCTAGATGTTAGACCTTTGTCAAAAGGACAGATGGCAAAAAATTTTTCCCACTCTGTGGGTTTTTGCCCCGCTCTATTGGTGATTTCTTTTACTGTGCAAAACCCTCGTAATAGGATGTGGTCCCAAGCACTGATTCTTTGTACTATATCCCAAGCAGTCTGGGTTCTGTTCATCAATTTTTTTCCTACACCTATGTCTTCAAGAGTTCTTCCTGTTCTATTCTCCAGTAGATTTAGTGTTTCTGTTTTAATGTTTAGATCTCTGATCCACTTTGATTTTAGTACAGTACATGGTAAGAGACATGTATCTAGTTTCAGTTTTCGGCATGTGGCAAGCCATTTTTTCCAGCAACATTCGTTAAAGAGGTTATCATGTGCAAAACAATAAATGTAATACACCATATCAACAGAGTCAAAGACAAAAATCACATGGTCATCTCAATAGATGCAGAGAAAGCATTTGACAAAATCCAACACTCATTCATGACAAAAAAAAATCCTATAGAAATTAGGAATAGACAGTCTATATCTCAATCTGATAAAAGCCATCTATGACAAATCAACAGCCAAATCACACTGAATGGTCAGAAAATGAAAGCTTTCACACTAAAATCTGGAACAAGACGAGGATGTCCATTATTACCACTCTTATTCAATATAGTTCTCAAAACATTAGCCAGAGCAATTAGGCAAGAGAAAGAATAAAAAGAATAAAGATAGGAAACGAAGAACTAAGACATGTACAGGTACAAATTCCCTATAATATGTGATCATTATGTATGGCAAATATGTACTAATAAAAATTTTTTAAAAAGAATTGAACAAGATAAAATCTGCTAACAATAACTTTAGCAGATTTTGTACTCTCTTAATACATATGAAAAGCATGACTTCATGATAAATTCTAGTATTAGCATATTTTACCAATAATTATTTCAAGCTTTAAGATAACTGTGATTTTGTTTTTCTACCCTGCATAGGCTACAGGGAAAACTGACATTACCAACTTTTAAGGGTGAATTTTCAATTTTCTTAAATCAATTAGCTGATGGCATTTCCTCATCTAAGATGGCTAATAAACTAAAGGAAAAGATTTTCTTTTGATGGACATTAGCAAGGAAAAATGTAGCATTGGTAATGGTGGTAGGGAATGAGAAGTCAGTTCTAGGTTAGGGAGAAGCTGATATTGTAAAAGCTATATTGGAGAGGAAGAAAGAACGTGAGTTCAAGATGGTATTATCAAGCTATTGACTAAACCAACCCTGATGCCCAGCCTACCTCAGGCCTTACCGGGTTTCTACGCATACAACACCATGCAAATAAAAGGTTTCTGTTTTGATTAAGCAATTGCATTAAGGCTTTGTGTTACTTTCAGCCCCAACATTCCAATACCAAAAATATAGCAGTTAAAACATGAAACAGTAAAATGAGCCACATAGTCTAAATTTTATTAGCCAACCTCAATACAAAAACTTACCCTCATTTTGACTGGTTGGCTATTCTTGGAGCCTCTTCCTCCACTATTATTGGATTTTCTAAAGATTCTACTGAGAGATTATAACTAAGGTTTGAATTTGTACCTTGTCTTTCAAATGAAGTAAAAATGTGAGATTAGAATTGTTTTTTCACCGTTGATCATCACCTTTTATTGGGTGCAGTATTATTTTTGTTTTGTTTTGAAATTGAATACCTTTAGGAGGGAACACACTTAGTTCGCTGCAGTCACCACCATCTGTCTTATGCGAACCTGTGCCATAAACAGTTGGACTATGTGAAGATACAGAACATCAGGATTTTTAAAAACCGGTGTTCCAGAGTTATCAGGATAGCAAAGGGAACTAAACTGTTCAGTATAATAAAGTAACAGTAATTTAGAAGGGAGACAGTTTTAGGGGGCGATAGGCAGAATTAGAAGAAAAAGATTGATTAAAAATGGTAGCAGGTTGTAATCTGAGGAGACAGACAGCTAGTAAATGGCTGAAGAACTGTGATCTTCAGGTATTCAGCAGCCTTGAGGTTATGGTCACTGAGGGAAACAGTTTTCAACAGCAGTGGTCAATGAAGTGAAGAAAGAGATAGTGAGTAGGAAGCATTTCTAGCAAGATTGGCTAGGAAAAGAAGTGATGGACAGTACCTGCCTCTTTGCTTAAAGAGGGGAAGGACTAAATAAATATTGATGCAAAGAACCAAAAGAAGTTAAAAATATAGGGAAAGGGGGGCAGAATAAAATATTCCCTTAAAGAAGAGGAGTACAGAAAACCAAAATACAGAAGACATGGATTTAAAAGAAGGGCTTACCTTAGGAGATCAGAGAAAGGGAGTGGGAAGAGAAATGTAATGAAGAAACAGACACATCTACTTGTGGGAAGGGAGTCAGCAGGAAGTTGGGGAAATTCATCTCTGATGGCATCTGTATCTTCCTATGAAATTAAAAAAGTGGGAGAGCGGGTCATTTGCTGCCAGTGAGAGGAGTGGTGATGGGGACATGAGAATAGCAAAGGATGTGAAATATTTACTGTGGGGAACGAGTAAGCAATGACTAAGGACTCACAGAAATACTGCTGGATAACACTGCTGCTCCAAGTGATATTAGAGACCATAAAAATACAGGAGGATAAACCACATGGCTGGATTTATTCAGCAGTACTCAACAGACCAGATCAGAGAATAAAAACTCCTGAATTATGCTAAAGTTGGGAAATGCTACACATGAAGGAGGTGAGTGATGACTGGGGGAAGAAAGTGAAGGTATGATGATTTTGAAGAAGAGATGTGACAGGCATTTAAGAAGCTATGGGCAGAGAACAAGTTATTAGGACCTAGTGATAGCAAGAGCAAACTGCTAGAATAAGTGAAAGTTGAAGTCATAGCAGTTTAAGAATATCAGGAAAACAGCCAAGCATGGTGGCCCTTGCCTATAATCCCAGCACTCGGGGAGGCTGAGGCAGATGGATCAAAAGTTGGAGCCCAATCAGGGCAACTTAGCAAGAATCTGTCTCAGAAAATAAAAATGGGTTGGGGATGCTGCTCAGTGTGAAGGCCCTGGGTTCAGCCTCCAGTACCACAAAAAAAAGGCAGTGAAATGTAGGAAAGGTAAACAGATGGACAAATACCAATATCTCCTAAAATGACATTGAGAAGAATCAAAACACATCCACGTAGCAAGTACAAAGCAAAAAACAAATATGCTAAATAATACTTCACATTTACACAGGGAATTTTATATCTGGCTAAGAAAATAACATGCCACCCATTCAAAATGAGTGCATCAACTTCAAATTTCAAAGTTATCAAGTCACATATTCCCTAGATCTATTTCTCCTCTAGTAATTAAAGAGTCATTTTCCGTAAGTGGCTAATTTTAAAATCAAGCACACTTTTAAAAGTTTAGAAAACATATTCATGGATCCTAAGGCAATTATAACCTCCTAGTCCAAAGACTTGCAGAATCTTTCCTTAGGCTAGAACTGTGCTCCCCATCTAAATAATTACCTCTCTTCTTATACTTCAAAAAATTTTGCTTTAATTTGGAAATTAATAGGCTGTCCTTAAAAAAAAAGATTCGGTTGAACTGACTGTCATTTATAGTACCAAATATACTTGCATAGAGAGAGATTTGAGCAATCAAATCTTCAAAGCAGAAAGAACATCTCAAAGTATCTGTTCTGCTTCCCAGAGGGCACCCACTATTCACCATCTTCCTTATCTGATTCCAAACCAGAAAGCCAGGCTGCCTATTTTCTATATGAAAATAGACTGTGTTACGGCTTGTGTCTACCTGTCCCCTCAAAGCCTCATCCAGTAATAGATGGGGCTTTTTCAGAGGTGGCTGAATCTAGAGTGTGTGATGCTGGGATGAAGGGTGTGTGATTACTAAATCAATCCACTGATTGGTTTGGCACCAACCTAACCCCAGGAGCCTGGATAAGATACAAGTGGCAGAAAGAAGTTTCTAAGGTCCCTTGCTTGCCTTACTGCCTTCTGCCTGTCTGCCATGCCACCCTGCCTTGGACCCAGCTGATTATGGACTGAAACCTCTACAAACTGTGAGCTAAATAAACCTTTCTTCCTCTAACTTTGGGTGTCAGGTATTTTGTCTCAGCAACAAGAGACAAGTAACTAAGTCCCTATGTTTAGACTGGCTAAAATAAAAAAATTAAAGATATGAGATCTGAGTAGACTTTTTTGTCTTCTGAAATTGAAGTCAAGGAATAGCTCATCCACTCTTCACTATGGGCAAAAATTATCAATAAAAACTCTAGATATAATAAAAAAGACCCAAAACACTTGAAGCTTCCTATCTATTTTAGAATCTCTACTGGATCTTCCTCCTGGGCCTACCTTAACTCCTAGGGTTCTATTCTTAGCATTCTCCTTTTCTGTTCTACCCTCATTCATGCCCTACATCTTGTGTTTTTTTGGTTTTTGTTTTGTTTTGTTTTTTTCTTCTTGGTGCTGGGGATCGAACTCAGGGCCTTGTGCTTGCAAGCCAAGCACTCTAACTGCTGAGCTAAATCCCCAGCCCCTTCATCTTGTGTTTTTTAATCACCTTATGGCACCATTCAGTTTTCCGAGCCAAACCTTTGGAACTATTGCATCACTATGTTTTCCTCATTCCACACTATCAAATCCTTTCGATTTTATTATTAAATGAATTCCATCCTCTTCTCTCCATATCCATGGCCATAGATCTACCTCAAGTGCTCATCATCTTTCATTTAAACTATCAAAACTCCTTTAAATTCATTTCTTTGCCATAATCTCTTCCTTCTTTCCTGTCTATTTCTTATGTGGCTAAAAATCAGCACAAGGTCCTGATATATATAACAAGGTCCATTGGCTTTTTTTGGTTTGTTTGTTTTTTGTTTGGCTTTTTTTTTTTTTTTTGAAACAGGGTCTCACTATGTTGTTCAGGCTGGACTTGAACTCACTATAATGCAGCCCAACCCAGGCAGGGCTCAAAATTATGGTGCTCTTCCTGCCTCAAACTCCAGAGTGCTGGAATTATAGGTGTATGCTACCATGTCTGGCTCCCATTGGCTCTTAATTACCCAAAGGATAAAGGTCAAGCTCCTTCCCACAGTTACAGTCATAGACATATGACATTTTTTCCTGTTTCTAGTTCTTCCCCCATATACTTTATACTCCAGATATACTCACCAATTCTATGTAAGCCAGACAGTTGTGGGTCTTGTTTTTTTGTGTTTTTTATTTCTGCAAAAACTCTTATGGTGTTCTTTTGGGGGGTGGTGCTGGGGATCAAAGTTGGGGCCTTGTACTTGCTAGGCAAGCACTCTACCACTGAGCTAAATCCCCTACCCTCAATACTGTTCTTAATTATCCTTTTTTTTTTTTTTTCCAGTACTCAAGATTGAACCCAGGGGCTTGTGCATGGTAGACAAGTGCTCTACCACTGAGCTACATCCCCAGCCCTTAACTCCCTTCTTTAGAAGTAAATCCTTATCATTTCTAGAAGAACCAGCTCAAATATCACCATCTTAGTGGTCCTCTCCTTGGCACACAGAGCAGAGGGTCCCACTTTGGGTTTAGAACTCCGTTAAACTTTCAGTAGTATTACAAAGCCTGTTTCCACCACTTTGTATATAAGCAGTACACAGGCACAGAACAGGTAGTATACAAATGGTTGTTGAGTGAATAAACCAATTTCTAATAAAATCAGGCTGTGTCTGCTTTATATATTTAAGGACAGAAGAAACTTGAGAGATAAGAATTAGAATACTTTAAATATTTATCAATTCTTTGTGCTAGAAATCTTTGAACTCCTTTCAGTTTTTATAAAATATATGATAAATTGTTGTAAACTATAGTTACCCAGTGTAAAACACTAGAATTTAGCCAGGCATGGTGGCGCATGCCTGTAATCATCCCAGCATTCAAGAGACAGAGGCGGGAAGATCGCCACAAGTTGGAGGCCAGCCTGAGCCATGTAGTGAGTTCAAGTCTAGCCTGAACTACATAGCAAGACCCTGTCTCAAAAACAAATACTGGAACTTACTCCTCCTATCTAATTTTGGTACCCAATGTCCAATCTCCCTGTATCATCTCCCCCTCCCCTTCCTGGCCACTATTCTATTCTCTACTTCTACGAGATTAACTTTTTAGTTTCTACATTTGAGTGAGAATTTGGAGTATTTGCCTGTCTGACTTATTTCACTTAACACAATGTCTTCCAGTTTCACCCAGTTGCTACAAACGACAGGATTTCATTTCTTTGGTTATAATATTCCATCGTGTACACATACTACATTTTCTTTGTCCATTCACCCACCAGTGCATACCTCAGGTGATTACTTATCTTGGATACTGTGAACAGGGCTCCAATAAACATTGGGATGCAGGTGTCTCTTTGCTATATGGATTTAATTTTCTTTGGCTATAGATCCAGTAATAAGATAGTTGGATCAAATGGTAGTTCTAATTTTAGTGTTTTGAGGAACTCCTATACTGTTTTCCATAATGGTTGTACTAATTTATATTAGGAGAAGGAACTGATAATTACCTTGACTTGATCATTCTACATTATATACATGTAATGAATTATCATACTACACTCCATAAGTGTGTACAATTAAAAATAATTTTGAATGAAAAAAACAAAGAATTCCTTTAAAAATATTCTCAATCTTTTCTTGTTCATAGAATTTTTTTTGGCAGGGGAAAAGTGTGTAGAAACTGTTCAGTTACACAGTAATGTCTGGGTGCTAGGCAGTACAAACATCCGGAGACACAGGAGACTCAGAGAGCTGACAGCTTAGTAGGGAGAGTGAACATGTATTCAAATAATCTCAGTGTAAACTATTATTTCTCATCCAAGACTTCTTCAACAGCAACTGAGTATACACGCAACATCACAGAGACTGCCTTCTGAGTTGCAGCAACAAAAATGCTAGTGCAACAAGGAATGGGTAGGAAAGTGTGACTCTAACTTAAAGCAGGTGTCAGGGGAAAAATAATGACCAAAGAGCAATGGGTAGGTT
The DNA here is from genome assembly GCA_004026905.1 of Hystrix cristata. NCBI lineage: Eukaryota > Metazoa > Chordata > Mammalia > Rodentia > Hystricidae > Hystrix > Hystrix cristata. The sequence goes on from PVJO010007296.1 coordinate 65,157, forward strand.
AGCCTCTGGCCAAGTGATGGAGATAAAGAAACAACTATAACTTAATTAATGGCACTAGAATTATCCAATGTGATTTTGAATAACTGACAGTGTTATGCAATAAAGCAAGAAAAAAAGAACAGGTAAGAGTGATCAAGTGAATATTTTATATAGAAATTACTAATAAACCAAACACATTCCCACGCTCTGCCTTTCCTTCAAAAAAATCAGCTCTTATTTTAGCAATTACATAAGATACAACATTTATGATAGCTGAGGATGAGAAGCAATCAGTGACTTTTGCAATCATGTTGGATATTGAAGTGATGAAGCATTTAATGTGTTGTTAACTTCTTCTGGACCTCACAGTCAAATATTATTCTTACTACAGGGTAAGATAAAAATAAGTTAATGAAATTTGTCACCCTCATAACAACTTTTCACTAGGAGATTTCACATTCATTAATTCCCAATATCCTGGTCAGATACATTATAAAAGGAAACTAAGGAACAGAGGTGAATAGCTCAAGGTCAACTGATAGATCATAACAGATCTGGAAAAGGATATACATTTTAGTTCTTGAATCTAGTTCTAAGTTACATCCTTGTCATGGAATGGAAGGGAGGGGTGGGGAAGGGCAGGAACCAAGATATATCATGTACAGGTACAAAATAATCATGATAAATGTGATCATTATGTATACAATGTACCAATACATATTCTTGGTAAAAAATTTTTTAAAAAAGAGTTTCTAAGAATCATTTATCTTTGACTATAAGTAACAAATGACTAAATAACTATAAAACTTTATTAACTATGAGTTTAAACACTGAAGAAACAGAATGTGCTAATTTTGTTTCAAGAGCATCTAGTATTATCTGCTAGAGTTAGGAGGGAATATAATCGTCTATATTTCCCCACACACTTCTATTTTTCATATCTATTTTAGTCTTTAAATCATCTTCCCTGCAATGCAGGTATTTTAATGAACAAAACAAATGTACTATTGAACATCAGTGAAATAACCAAAACCGTAACTAGGCATGCAGTACAGTGATTTATAAATTAGTATTATTCTTATATGGCAATAGAGTCATCAATATTTTATAAGGAATTAAAATGATAATAAACCGAGAATAGGGTGGGGATTTAGCTCAGTGGTTAGAGTGCTTGCGTAGCAAGCACAAGGCCCTGAGTTCGATCCCCAGCACCAAAAAAATAAATAAATAAACCGAGAGTATTGTAGTACACGTAACAGTTATTTAATCACAAAAAATTACTATACAAAAGAAAGACTGAAATGTTAAGAACTACATAAAACTTACAGAACTCTTTAGAAATCTAACTTCCACACTTTGTTGTATTAAAAAGCTTTTAATTTCTGACATTACTTTTGATTTTAGAACAAGAATCATTCGTTCTGAGCAGAATGTACTAAGTTTTGAGACTCTTTTAAAAATATTTAAATAAAGCCTTGAATTCTTACGTGCTGAATTTCAATCGGTGACACCTACGGTTTTCTTCCTAAATGCCTACCTGCGCATTGGCTTTCCTTCCATGCACCATGAAAAGCACCCCTTACCGCACTCTAAGCCGAACCTAAAACAATAGAAAAGGAGTAACTTAATAAAAGCTATTTCGGATTTTTCCAACAACAACTTTCATAATTACTTCACTCATTTCGTCACTAATTAACAATTTTATACCCTAATACAACGCTAGTCTTTTGCAGATGCACAGGCACGACGGAATTTAGTCCTTTAAGATGACCAATCTCACTCTGCATGCTAAAACGATTATATAGTGAAGGTGAGGGAAAGTGCACTGAATAATCTGATTGCTAGGTCAGCCTTGTATCTTTTCAAAAGGTGCCTGGAGGCATTTAATTTTGGCCTCACCATCAAGTATATTTCCAGAGCAATCACCTAATACCCACGGCAGAGCTAATCCGACGGATCGGATAAGGAAATACACTGGCTTAACAACCAGTCTGAAGGCTGTTAACTTATCCGAAAGTGACAGGAGGAGGAGATGCATTTGCCTTTCAAAACAAGCAACTCCGCTTCCGACAGCCCCCGCGGGAAGTAAGGCTCTAGGCTAACACCTTTACAAGCCCTTCCTTTAGTCCCGAAACACTGCTCACCGCCCACTTGGCAGGATCTCAAGGGTTAAATGGGGCGCATAAGTAACCCACTTCCGTCCCCCCAGTTCCAGGCGCTGTCTGGGAAGCTATCCCGAGCGCGGACCCTAGTGTCCCAGGCAAGGCAGCCCAGCGCCCACCCCGGTTTCAGGACAGGGCTGTCAGCCAGCGAGAGTGCAGTCCGGCTCCCCGCGAGGCCGGGCCCCCGAGCCCCAAAAGCCTCTTTTCGGTGCCTGCTGACAGGCGACCGACAAAGCACTGCCCCGACCGCATCCGGCGGCTCAGTAACTTGGAACTACACATTTGCAAGGCGAGATTTGGGGCACTGTCTTCTGCCCACTGCTTAAAGCAGCTCACTTACTGGCTCTGACACTTTCTTCTCTGCAGCAGCCTCTCTGCCTCCTCCGCCCTCCTCTCCACTCTGCCCCCGCCTCTGCCGCCGCTACCGCAAGCAGGATGCAGCTCTTGGAGCTATTTCCTCTCCCTGCAACTGTCCCCAGCCAGACGCAGGAAGAGGTACTATCTTTAAATCCTTCCGGCGAAACCCACATATCCCAGCAAGAGGTTCCGGCTCGGTTCCGGAAGTAGCCGCGCCCTTGCTGGGGATCCTGGTAATCCTAGAGACCTACTTGTCCTGAGATCCAATTTCTTGTACCTCCAGGATGATCACTTAGTTTACTGCTGAACTAGCAGTATTTAAATACTGAAGCTTCTTTTCTTTCTTCCCTCCCACCCCTAACAAAGGTAACAAAGATGGGAGTAGTTTTGAAAAGTAGGAATTTTGATTTGTGTGTAGCTAGTGTGCTTCCTTCTGGCACAATGTTGGCCTGGGTTGAATTATTGGCACCTTCCTATATGGAGATGACGTGTATCTATCGGGGCCCTACTGTGTGGAGGTGCTGAGGACACACAGACAAATCAGAAATGGACCCGCGTCTCCACATTTCCCACAATCAAGTTTTTAAGCAGCTAGTGTTTTATCCAGAACTCTACAGCAGTCCCAGCTTGCCCTTTTGCTTGGTCTTCACCACCAGGTCCTTCTCTTTTTTCCAGTTTTTATTTTTTATTAGTACATGTTTGCAGTACATAATGATTACATTCCTCATGGGGAGTTGGTACATGCACATAAAGTATCTCAATACTTTCTTTATCCCCTTCCCCTCCCTCATCTCTCCCTCCATCTCTTGGTCCCCCTCCCATTTGCAAAAGATTTATCTCCTTAATTCGTATTATCTGTTTTTTTATCTTGCTCTTTATTTGCTCTTTGGGATTTCTACAGTAAGAGAAACCATATGATATTTAAGGTCATGTGTCTGATTTATTTCACTTAACATTGTGGTCTCAATGTGCATCTGTTTTCCTCCAAATGACTCAAGTTTATCATTCTTTGTGGCAGAGTAGTAGTCCATTGTGCATAAATACCACATTTTCTTTATCCATTTAAGTGGACCCATTTTAGTGTTGGGCAAAAAATTTTTTCCAATCTATCTTTTACTCCAGATTTTCCCGTAGCACATAGCCACCTAATTTTTACTATATATTTAGAAAATAAACATATGATATAAGTGTAAAGTGGGGGTTACAATTTCAGGAATATAAAGAAAAACTGATTTCTTGATAACTATTCTAAATTATTAGCCAGATTTTCTTCAGGTGTTCTTGACATGAAATCTACATGCTTGACATGAAATTATACCTCTTGGTAATAGCTTGTGATGGGAAATGAATGATCTTTAGATCCAGACGACCATAGTTTCAAATCCTAGTCCTGGGACTGACTATCTTAGTACTATTGTTAGTTTCAGTGCTGGGGTTCGAACCCAGGGCCTTGTGCATCTTAGCATACTGTACCACTGAGCCACACCCCAGCCCTACCTTGGTGATTTTAACCAGTTTTTACTGCATATACTTGAGTGTATGTGATAGATACACATGCAGTAAAATTATTTCTTTTCCATGTTTTAAAACTAAATAAATGGTAGTAAAGTATATGCATTTTTCTGTGATTTGATTTTTCCACTTGACATTCTGTTTGTAAGATTTGTCCTGTTGATCAATGAAGGTCCAATTTAGTGATTCTTTATTTTCCCTTTGAGACGGGGTCTTACTTTTAGTTCAGGCTGCCCTTGAACTCATTATGTAGTCCAGGCTGGCCTCAAACTCGCCGCAATCCTCCTACCTCAGCCTCCCGAGTTGCTGGCATTACAGGCATGTGTCACCACACCCGGCCCAATTCAGTAATTCAGTGTGGTCCTGGACCAGCAGTATCCACATCACTTGAGAAATGCAAATCTTAGGTTTTAGCACAAACCTACTGAATCAAGAACTTTGAGGGAAGCAGTTACCTGTGTTCTAACATGTTATCAGGGTGGTTGTAAAGCAATTAAAGTTTGAGAAACGCTGAACTAATTTCTTTTCGCTGTACAGTATTCCATCATATGACTATACCACAGATTTGAAAAACACATTATCCTACTGTAAGGATTCAGCTTACTATAACTACAGCCATCATGGTTGTAGCTACCACTTTGCCCACCAGCTTAGCCTGGCATGCATCCCAGACCCAATAGGACAAAGTCATTAGGATAGTCAGCACAGATGCCCAGATTGATTCTTAACTAGTGTTTAACATATTAATATCTTTTAAAAGAGGCCAGGTACATTCTGCCCAGGGCTGTTGCCCACCTTTGTCTAGATTACGTATGTCTCAGTCACTTTCTTAATGCTGAGATACAATACCTGATACCCACATTGTAAAGGAGGAAAGGTTTATTTGGGCTCACAGTTGGTAGAGGTTTCAGTCTATTGTCTGCTGGCTCCAAGGCAGGACAGCATGGCAGAGGGGCCTGGCAGGAGGAAAGTACCTTCATGGCGTGGTGGCTGGAAGCAGAGTGAGAGCAAGGGAGGAAGGAGGGAGATATACCTTTCTAGGCCACACACTCAGTGACTCATCTTCTCTGACCAGGCATCACCTACCTCCCAACATCACAGTTCGCTATAAACTCATGAGTGGACTAATTCATTGTTGAGTATCATGTTCCCACAATCCAACCACCCCCTAAATGCCCCACCTGTGAGCACAGGAAGCTTTGGGGGGACATCTAGATATACACCATGAGAACATATAAAACTCTTCCACCTTTTTTGGGGTGAAGAGATCTTCCTGTCAGGCTGCCACTCAAGATATGTTCATAAGTCTCTAATAAAGCACAATTTGTACATTCTTAGATCTATCTGCCTTTTCTTCACTCTCACAGTGCCTTCCACTTTTGGTGGGTAGTTCTCAAATACCAGGACTGGGCTTCTGTGAAATACCCACAGATGAGTATTTTGTCTGTTTCTGGTTTTCTCCGTTACAAACAATGCTACAGTGTAAGTTCTTGTATGTGTCTCCTCTTATACACCCGTAAGAGTTTCTCTAGAATATGCCCCAAGGACTAAAATTGTCGAGTATGCTATGCACAGCTTTACCTTTTTACTGCAGGTAGCACTAGTCAAATTGTTCTCTGAAGCGCGTGTTTTAATAATATTAGCAAATACTTAATACAGCAAGTTGTATTGCTCATCAATACTCATTCCACTTCTCTTGATGAAGGATCTATTTGCATATTTCAGATTTTACAGAAGGTACCAACACATCACACAACTTCCCCAAATTCAGTTGTTTCTGGGAAACACCTTTCTGGAATAGACAGTGACTAAGAGGTAGAGCCTGGACTTGATACCACGCACAAAGACTGTATAGTCTGTGCTTACAACCACAGTGTCATTCTGCCTCGCCTGCAGGAAGGGTTTGAGGGCTCTCACTGGTCTATACTATTACCATACATGCTGTTTCCCAACTTTAAATTTGGTCTTGCCAATCTGATGGGTATAAAATAGTTTAGATGTACGTTTCCCTAGTTACCATTGAAACATCTTTTTATATGTGAAGCTGGCACTGTTTCCCTTGTGTGAACTGCCTATAATATAGCTTCTTTCCAAATATGAATTGTAATTATTTAGTTATAAATTATAATAATGAGGCGAATATAACAATGCTTAGAAACAATGCAAACCAAAGTTTGATTTTTAAACTGCTGGCTAGGATAAGAGCAGTCCCTTCTATTTTTGTAAATCTGTGATTCACTCTCCAACCCACAACAACCTGGCTTGTACTTCTGCTACTCTATTTCTTTTTAGAGTAGAGCAGTTCAACGTGAACCAATTTCTATTTATGTTAAGGCCCAGAGAACTCCCTTGGGGAGCTTGAATTTCCAGTTGAAAATACTGTATACCTAAAATTGATTTTACCTCCATTGGAAGGCAGTGGCAACAGCAAAATAATTTTCAGGGGTTGCTGAGCTTAATTCACAGTCTTTCGATCAGAAAGTGCATCTTGTTTGTCCTGTCTTGTGGAATTTTCATTCTTGAGGAGACAGACATTATAAAATTAAACCATGAATCATATAGCTAATTGCTTACAGTTGAGACATAATTGAAAATGACCTATGGGGTGCTAAGAAAACATTTAGCAAGGCACCCACGTCTGTCTAGAGGGTAAGGAAAAGTGTGATGGGTAGGTGGCCTTTGAGACGTCCCTCAGGGTTCTCACCCAGGCACTTCCCCCTTCTGGACATGACCATTCTCCCTTTGTTTCTCTGTCATGTTGTAATGCAGTGAGGTGTGAGATAGCGTTCACTGACAGCAGACATCATGCTATTTGGAACTTTGAGGCACCAGAATCATAAGGTAAACAAAGTTCTTTTCTTCATGGTTCTTTTTTTTTTTTCCTTCATGGTTCGCAAAGTTCTTTTCTTTAATAGAGTCACAGCCTCGGGTATTTTGGAATAGCAACACAACACAGGTGGTATAGTGGAAAACACTATAATGGCAGCCAGAGGATCTGGGTTCCTGTGCTGACTGTGTGATCTCAAGCAATCGTACAGTTATTCTAGTTCATCCTCAGTTTTCTCACCTATAAGATGAAATTCAAATCCTTACCAATAGCTGAGTCAAGAGTTACTAGTTATATAAAATCCATATGTGGAAAACTGTAAAACACTCCCGAAAAAAGCAAAAGTAGATTTTTGAAAATATATGGAAGACAGTATGTGTTCTTGGATAAGATTGGATAGGACAGATATTCCATGTTCTTGAATAAGGTGAATTAATTCCATAAACAAACTAGTGGCTCTACATTAGTTCATTTTCTATTGCTGTAACAAAATACTTGAAACTGGGGAATGTAAAAGGAAAACAGGTTTATTTAGCTTACGGTCTGGGAGGCTGAAAGTCTGGTGTTGGACAACCCCATCTGTTCAGCCTCTGGTGAGGGCCTTAGGGTCTACCAGAAAACAGAGATTCGGGCCAGGCTTGCTCTTTTTATGAAAACTCCATCTTGAGGGAACAAACTCTTTAAGACCAGCACTAATCCCACAGGAGGGAGATGTCCCATGACCTAATGACCTCGCACAGGAGGTTCCTGAAGGTTCTGCCGCCTGTCAATACCAGCTCACTGAGAACCAACTGAGGACCAAACCTCTAGCATCTGAATCTTCGGGGGTTACACTCAAACTGCACCCAAACCATAGCAGCCCCACAAGTTAATTTGCAAGTTTAATGTAATCCAAGTATCTTCGTCCATGTGTGTTGCTACAACAAAATACCTTAGACCGAATAAAGAACAGAAATTTATTTTCTCACAGCCCTGGAGGCTGAGAAGCCCAAGATCAAGGCACTGGCATTTGGTGACTAATGAAAGCTGCTTTCCTTCCAAGTTGCTGCCTTCCTGCTGCATCTTCTGGAGAGGCTGGATTCTGTGTCCTTACATGATGTAAGGTCAAGAGCACACTCCTTTCAACTTCCAGCTCTTTTATAAGAGAGCTAATCCCAGTCACGAAGGGAGAGCCCGCCATGGCTCAATCACCTCCCCAAAACCACCCCAAATAATGTTGCATTGGAGGTTAAATTTTGACATGAATTCAGGAGGGGACACCATCACTCAAACCAGAGCATCAAATAAAATCTACATTACAGTGTTTACAGAACGAGGTATGTTGATTTTAAAATTCATGTGAAAGAATAGACAAATGAGAACATGCAAAAGTACACCAAAAAGAGAAGCAATAAAGAGGAGGGACAACCCCAAGAGATGTCAAAATATGTTATAAAAAACCTGTATAATTAAATTGTGGTTTTAACGATGAACAAATAGAGCAGAGTGGGAAATACAGAAATACACCTAAGAACATAGGGAAATTAGTATGTAATAAAGGTATATCTCAAATCAAAGGGGAAAATAGGAACTGTTTAATAAATATTGGTCAAACAACTATAGAAAAAGATAAAGTTGGTCTCATTCTTCACTCCATATAAGGACTTGGACTCCATTATAGTCTCAACAAAGACCTCTGAAGCCCCTGTGGGAAATTCAAAGGGTTTGGATAGCCTATGGAGTTGCCACAAATTGGGATTAAAAGGGTAAGTCTTTATGCCCTACAATAACTAAATTTATCAAGAATCTAAATATAAATAACAATTCTTAAGAACACAGAAACATTTACCTGGCCATGACTCAATTTAGAAGAAAAAGACTGGTAAATTTGACTGCATAAAAACGTTTTCATGGGAAAGAGATAAGTGAAGTAAAAAGCAAATCATAATTAGAAAAATATTTGCCATATACATAACAAAGTCTAACCTAAATGGCTCCTAAAAATGGAGAAAAACATATTAAGTGGGCAAAATATATGATCAGGCAGTTCAGAGGAAAATAAAATCTCTTAATCATTTGAAAATATATTCAGTCTTCCTCCTAATAAGATAAACATAAATTATAGCTATATTGCAACACATTTATCACCTACCACGTAGGCAAAAATAAAAAGTTGGAAAACCTGCTTTGTTGACATGACTGAGGGGAAGAAGACACTTTCAGGTGTGGTTGGCGTGTGTGTAAAAATAATAAAACGTCTATGGGGGAAGATTTTGCAGGATCTGGTAAAATTACATCTGCATCTACTCTTTTAACTTGCAATTCTGTTTCTGGTTTTGTTTTGTTTTTTTAACCTAGCAATTCTGTTATCCCAAGGAAACACTTGCAAAAATTTTAAAAAGAAAAAGTAAATTTAAAAGTTATGCACAAGTGAATCACGGTAGGATTCTTTATAATAGCAAAACATGGAAACAACCAAAAAGCCTCTCAACAGGGAACTGATGAAATAAACTATGGAATATCTATATAATGAAGACTATGCAGCTGTAAAAAGAAATGAGGATGATCTCTTAATACTTACATGGCATACACTTCAGGTATAGTGTTAAGTGATGAAAACTAAGTGTTTAGTCAGCTTTTCATCGCTGGAATGAAACAACTACTTGAAATACTTCACTTAAAAAGAGAGACTTTCAGGGGCTGGGGATTTAGCCCAGTGGTTAAGTGCTTGCCTCGTAAGCACAAGGCCCCAAATTTGACTCCCAGCACCAAAAAAGAGAGAGAAGTTTTGTTTTGGTTCACACTTTTGGAGCTTCCAGTCCATAGTTGATTGGCCACATTGTTTCTGAGCCTGTGGCGAGGCAGCACATCACGGCAGGAGCCCATAGCAGGAGTCCATGGTGGAGCAAAACTGCTCACCTCACAGCTAGGAAGCAAAGAGAAAGGCTGCACAAGGAGGTGACTCAAAAATCCCCTTCAGGAGCATGATTCTACTGATCTAAGGACCTCCCAAAGGCCCCACCCCCAAAGGCTCCAACACTTCCCAGTAGCTGCTCCATATGAAGACCAAGATTTTAGCACATGGATTTTTGGGGGACATTCAACATTCAAACTGCAATGCCAGCAAAGTGTTTATGGTATGCGAACTTTAAGAAAGGCCTAGAAATATAATATGTGAGTAATATATACATATATATATTTTTACATTTCAAATTATTATTTACATATTTTAAGAAGGAAAATCAAATGAAGAATAAAAATGATTATCTGTAGGGGAAAGGAGGAACCAGGATAGAAAGGTTAGGGATGGAAGCAATATGTCTTTGAAAGTACAGAACATACACACACACACACACACACACACACACACACACACCTCATAAGGAAATGTATTTTTAAGTAAATGTATCAGTTAAATAACATTTTTATTTTAATAAAATTAAAGGCATTTATTTAAATGTCTTTAAAACAAAATTTAGTCAAAAGAAAGAAAACAATTCCGGAATTTCGAAAAACAAATGAACTTAAGTGTCGGTCAAACTGGTGGCATAAAGTTAGTGCTGTAATGAGCTACCCAAACATCCTCCAGGAATGAGGGACATAATCCTCCAGCTGCTGGAAGTGCTGCTGACAGAGAGACTCCAGCTGCCACCCCTTTCTGGGACGCCCCTAGACTGAAAAGCGCCACCTGGCAACAGTCCCGCTCCTTTTCTAGGGTACCCTGGATCCAAGTACTGGTGCAGGTAGGGCTACAAAGAAGCAGTTCTCTTAGCTGAGCATGGTAGTACATGCTGTAATTCTAGCATTCTGAGGCAGGAGGATTGCAAGTTCTAGCCCAGCCTGGGCAATTTAACAATTTAGCAAGACCCTGTCTAAAAAAGAAACAAAAAACAAAACAAAACAAACAAAAAAACGCTGTGGGTGTATCTTAAATGCAAAAGCCCTCGGCTCAATCCTGGCACTGCAAAAAAAAAGAAAAAGGTACCATCCTCTCGCCTCACCTGGGGCAGATCTGAAGGGCCTTCCCAGAGAGGGCTCAGAAATCTCCGTTCAAACTACACTGCAGACTTTTCCTCAGGAACAGCACCTGGTCCCGCCACCACAGAGCCATCCGCCCGCACTGGATGCCCTGGAGGCAGAACTCAGTTCTCGAAACTTGTAAAAGCACGAAAACTCAAAGGAATCCAACAAGGCCAGTGATTTCAGCGATAAGGCTCTTTGGCCGATACCAGGTGAACTAGTGAACACTGGAGGTCCGGCTATGTAGTCCAGGCTGGCCTTGAACTCCCAGGCTATCCTCTTGCCTCAGCCTCCCAAATGCTGGGATTACAGGCACACACCACCACACCCGGCTGACAAAGACTTTTTAGTGTGTCAAATTGAAGCCTATTTTATGTTTGAAAATTTGTGCTATGAATATGTTTTTGATTGTAAATTTTTTGCTATGTTGAAAAGCTAATTGTACATAAATATACATGCATGTGTACACATGCATATTTATGAATCACAATAAGTGTGCAGTGAATTTTAATTTTAATTTTCACTGTGAAAGAAGCTCTGAAAGATGGCTCTAAAATACCCTATCAAGATTTCATCTTATTAAAATGCTTTTGCACAGCAAAAGAAATCACCAATGGAGTGAAGAGACAACTCAGAGTGGGAAAAAATGTTTGCCAGCTGTTCCTCAAAGGACTAATATCTAGAATATATAACAAACTCAAAAAAATAGATATGGAACCAGCGTAGGAGTGTTATTCCACCATGAAGAACAAAATCAAGTCACTTAAGCAGGAAGATGGATTAACCTGAAGACCATCGTGTTGAACAAAATGAGCTTGCCTCAGACAAACATACATCTTCTGCCTAATATATGGGATCTAAAAATGATGAGAAAAAAATAGAAGGGAGACGACAACTAGACAATAGGGAAGGAACAAGGGGGAGGGAGTAAAAGAGCAGGGAACGGGGCGATGAATAGGATAAAAATAAATACACTACATGAGTTGAACAGCCCCCAGAAGGTGAAACTGCAGAGGACGCCAGGCAAGGGCACGATGGGGGAAATGATCAAAGTATGCTATGTGCATGCGCTAACCAAGCCCGTTAATCTATACGACCAATAAAAAGTTTTTAAAAATAAAAGATTGAAAATTAAGGGCTGGGGATTTAGCTCAGTGCTTAGAGTGTTTGCCTCGCAAGCATGAGGTCCTGAGTTCGATTCCCGGTACAAAAAAAAAAAAAAAAAAAAAAAAAAAAAAAAAAAAAAAAAAAAAAAAAAAAAAAAAAAAAAAAAAAAAAAAAAAAAAAAAAAAAAAAAAAAAAAAAAAAAAAAAAAAAAAAAAAAAAAAGAAAATTAAGAAGTAAAACTGTTTATTCAGAGGACATGACACTTGTACCATAGGAAATTCTAAGGAATTTAGTGAAAAAACTATTAGAATAAACAACTTCAGCAAAGTCACAGGATATGAGCAATATACAAAACCAGTTTGTTTCTAACAAAGTGAAAATGAAACAAAGAAAATTCCATTGTTAATATCATCAAAAAGAATAAAATACTTAGGACTTTAGCCAAAATGCAACATTTCTATATGGAAAACTACAAAATTTTGTTGAAAGAAATTAAAGACTTAAATAAATGGAAAGCCATCTTATGTTCGCAGATTGGAAGGTAATATAATGATGACATTTCCCACATTGATCAACTGGTTCAACATAGTCACTATCAAAGTCCCAGCTAAACCTGGCATGGTGGCACATGCCTGTAATCCCAGCACTTGGGAGGCTGAGGCAGGAGGATTGCCATGAGTTCAAGGCCAATTTGGACTACATAGTTCAAGGCCAGCCTGAACTACATAGCAAGACCCTGTCTCAAAAGACAAACAAAAAAGTCCCAGCTACCTTTTTGCAGAAATTGACAAACTGATCCTAAAATTCTGATAGAAATACAAAAGACCCAGAATAGCCAAAACAATCTGGAAAAAAAAAGTTGCAGAACTCAACGTTTCCTATGTCATAACTCACTAGCCACAACACTACAATAATCAACAAGATACGGTTCTGGCATACAGATCAATGAAGTAGAATTGAAAAATGCAAAAATACACCCGAACAGCGAAAGGCATTTTTTTTAAATAACAATAATCTTCAATAGATGGCGCTGGAACAACAGAGAATGTTGACACACAAAACAATGAATCTGAATCCCCTACTCCCTCTATACACAAAAATTCACCCAAAATGATTCATATACCTAAATTTAATACCTAAAGTTATAAAATACTTAAAATGTAGGAATAAAATTTTAGGCTCTTTAAGGATTTCTCTGATCAAACATTAAAAGTATAAGCAACAAAAAACCTGATAAATCAGACTTCATCAAAATTAAACTTTTAGCCAGGTTGGTGGCACACACCTATAATTCCACCACTCCCGGAGGCTGAGACAGGACTGCCCTGAGTTCGAGGCCAGGCTGAACTAAGCAAAACTCTATCTCAAACAAAAACAAAAAACAAAAAACTCTCCAAGCAGTAACGGTATTAGTAATAAAATGACTGAGTGTGATTAAGTGTCTCTGCTGCTCTTCCTTTCCTAAGATAGAGCACTATAGGATATAATATACCCAAAACAACACAATTTTTGAAAATTTTTATTAGTATATTGTGATACATAATTATTACACTAATTTTGGGGAATTTGTACATATACATAGTGCATCGTGATCATTTCTACTCCCCTTTGTTCCCCATCCTGCCCTCACAGTTTAGAGATACTAAAAACAACGTGCAACTAGGCCATCTGTCTCCAATTTTTAAGGCTTTTTTTCTCGCTAGGGATGAAACCCAGGGCCTCAGGCCTGCAGGCCAGTAAGCCCTGGCTCATCCTTCTTTTGTCCTTGCAGACAATCCTGCATTGTGTAACAGACTAATCACATTTATTGCAGAAAAACCTTACAAACTAGAAATTTAAAAGGTTTTTGGCAATTCTTTCACACCTTTTTAGTAAAAACATAGCTGAACAAATAAATTAACAGCCTAAACACTGAGGTAAAGATAGATAGAGAGAAAAGCAGTTGGAGTTAATAAAGTCAGAGCACAGTGCTTTCTTCACATCGTTGAATTGTTGCTTAAGCTTTTCATTTACTTTTTGCAAAGAATCAATAAGTCAATTTTTTATTAATGTAGGCTTTTAGATGCCTCTGCATACCGAGAATGTCGTCTATTGGTTTTTGGTTTTTTTGGCACCAGGGATCAAACTCAAGGCCTTGTGATTGCAAGGCAAGCACTCTAACCACTGAGCTAAATCCCCAGCCCTCTTCCATTGTTTTTATGGGGTTTCTGGTTCTTCTTTCCTAATGTGCCTCAGAAATATTTTCCCCAGTGCTAAGGATCAAACCCAGAGCCGACACATTCTGCCAAGCATTCTACCAATGATCTACATCTCACACCTATAAATACATAATTTTATTCAAACTAAAAATTTCCCTATTGCGTAACAATAATTCTGATTTATCTTGGGTTTTTTGTTCGCTCTAGCTGAGTTCTCACTATGGAGTCCAGGCTGTGCTTAGACTTGCTATGAAGTTGCTGGCCTCCAATTTGTGATTCTGATACTCTACATGACACTTCCATTCATATCCCATGGGTCTGAATTCACACCTAGGATCATCCCTATCCAAACAGAAGGTTGGAAAACGTCATCTTTATTCTGTACAGCTAGATGCCTCAGCCAGAAACTGGATGATACATCAGAGAAGACTTTTCGTTGCATCTCACACTATTCCATGCGTCCTTCGTCACCATGCTACAGCCACAGACTGCTCTGCTCCTAAACTAGCCAAGCTCTTTTCTTTCATAAGGTGTTTCCTCAGGTTGTTTCACCTGCCTCAAACACCCTTCCACAGATCTTCACGGGGCTGGTTCCTGCTCAGCATTAGGGACTCAGCCCAATATATTCCCTCCAAGAGCCCTTCTTTTTACTCTACGTAAACCAGGCCCCAACCAGTCAGTTTTTCATATTGCACTGCCTTATTTTTTTCACAGCATTTGTCTGCATCTTATATTATTTCTCCTTTGCCTTCTTTCACTAGAATATACTTTCCACAGGACAGGGCGCTTTCTTGTCTTACTACTACACCCCTATTCCCAAAGCATATAAACACATGTCTGGCTCCATAACCCATACTTTCCTCACTGTCTCTCTGGTTTCTTATATAGCTGAAATAATACCATTCCAGAAGTTCAGCTTTGTTTTTAGAATGACAATCTGTGAGTTAGTTTCTTTCAAATAAGAGCTTAACATCTTTTCTAAAATAAAATCTTATGCTTCATGAGTAAAAAGAAGAGATTTAGATATAACATCATGGGCAGGTCTCTTAGGTTGCCTGACCAGTTTTCATCTGCAAAATGAAAGTGTGATTAGAACTC
This sequence comes from Hystrix cristata, assembly GCA_004026905.1. Lineage (NCBI taxonomy): Eukaryota > Metazoa > Chordata > Mammalia > Rodentia > Hystricidae > Hystrix > Hystrix cristata. Next base: position 80,396 of record PVJO010007296.1, read on the forward strand.
ACTGCATCTACAGCTATTTACCAAGCACTGTGCTAATCTAGGAAAATAAAAGTTAGACAAGATAACTTATCTCAAGAGAAGCTCACAGAAGCCTTCCAAGGCTACAATAGGTATAATCCCATATAAACGGTGGCTGGTATCCTCTGAGCTAGAGACAAAGCAACATTTCCCAATACAGACACTAATTAAAAGACGTCGTTAAGACACTGAGAAACACACTGCTTCATTTTAGAAGTATTTAATTCAACACTGCAATAATAATTGAACAGTATTAATAATGGAAGCACACTAATGGCTAAAAATATGTCTTATTAATTTTTTTTCCCCAGTACTAGGGAATGAACCCAGGGCCTTCTCACTGAACTACATTCTCAACCCTTTTTAAAATCTTTTTTGTTTTTATTTGTTTTGTTTTTTTTGTTTTCTTTTTTTGGAAACAAATTCTCACTATGTAATTCAGGACGGCCTTGAACTCACTATGTAGCCCAAACCTGCCTCAAACCTAGGAGGTTTGCCACCATGCTGGGCGTATCTTTTTATTTTGAGACAGGGTCTTACTAAGTTGCCCTGCTGGGCTCAAACTTGTGATCCTCCTGCCCCAGCCTCCCAGAGTGCTGCCATTACAGTCATGCATCACCACACACAGCTCTATTCATCTTTATTTTCCTTTTTAGGGGACTTTGATGGCCAGTTCTCTACAGCAAAAAAATGTTAGGAAAATGTCTTTAGAAGACAAAAAAAAAAAATCCTCTGTCAATGCAAGTCTAAAATATTTAAAAGTGATTACAGGTTTTAAAGATCTCAATCACAAATATCCAATATTAAATATATCTCACTTGAATCCTAAAATTTAACATAGTAAACATTTATTCTTTAAAAAGATGACCAATAAATTAACAACGCTTTCTAGAGAATGGCACCCCAGATCATGACCAGTACTTCAGCACAAGGCTGTGGCTCACTCAGTACCATATTCGTTGTTCTTCTAGACCCTTCCAGGCTTCCATCCACACAACTTCAAAGGCAGCATGAGGAAACAGATCCAGAGACAGATACCCATTTCTCTTGTGGTCCCTCTGAACACAGCAACTAAGCAAATAATTGATGAAAACAGGGTATATAATCCATGATGTATAGTCCACACAAGGCCTCATTCAATTTGAAAAATTGCCAGTTCTGTCAAATATGCCAATACACCAACAAGGTATTTATGACACAGAATCTGTAGGAGGTAAAACAAAACAAAACAAAACAAAACAGAAGAAGAAATTTAAAATTAGAATAGCATTGCAAAGCAGTTTGATATTTAGATGACAGATGTTACATTTGGTATAATTTCTGGATAGTATATTAAGCTTACACACTCTTATTTTTATATTTCCCATCTATTACTTTCCATTGTTACTTTTTAATGTTGATCTCTTCTAGTCAAAATTATTTCCCAGCCTACTATTGCATTATAACCTCCAGTTTGGAAACCATGAATTAGAGTGCTTTTACAGCATAAAGAAATGAGCATTCAAATCTTGACTCCTCTTCTTACTATCTTGAACTGTAACTTAAACTTGGTCTCAGTTTCAATGTTTTAAAATGTAGATAAAGGGGCTGGGGATTTAGCTCAGTGGTTAGAGTGTATGCCTTGCAAGCACAAGGCCCTGAGTTCGGTCCCTGGCACCCCCTAAAAAAAATGTAGATAAAAACACCTAACTACAGAGTTGCTGTAAAAATTAACAGGTTCCTGCTGATTTGAGCCACCAGTGGTACACACGTGATTATCCCATTGGGCAGCTTGTAGCACACGATGGGACTGTCCCATGCCACCTGATGGGACAGTCACGCACGTACCATCAGTGGTTCAGAGCCACCTAGTAGCGAGACATACAAATTACGGCCCTGTCGTGAACATGTTAAGGTATTTTAGGCACAGACAGACAAGCCTATGGCATGGTCTCACTCATTTGTGGAAGCTAAGAAAGCTAATCTCTTAGAAGATAGAATAGTGTCCACTATAGCCTAGGGTGGGTCAAGAGAAGAGGGTGCAGAGAGAGGTTAGATAACGGGTACCAAGATATAGCCAGATATCAGGAATCAGTTCTAGTGTCCTATACTGTAATAGGCTAACTATAGTCTGCAATGACTTATTATATATTTCAAAATAACTGCAAGAGTATGAAGGTTCCCACACAAAGCAAGGATGTTTGAAGAGATGGAAATGCTAATCATCATGATTTCATCATTAGACATTGTATACGTGTATCAAATTATACTGTGTCCCAAAAATATGTACATTACATTTCAATTTTTTTTCAACTTTTAAAAATTAAAATTAAAAAAGAATTAGGTCTGTTAGACACCTAAGATAGTGATAAGATCATAGGAAACATTCATTGAGTATATTTTGTGGCTGTGTATTTGAATATATTTTAGGAACCAGCTGTTACTTCTGCTATTTCTTGTGATAA
>PVJO010007297.1:0-82696 GCA_004026905.1 Hystrix cristata
GAATTTCCCTGTAACATTAAGGCCGAAAGAGTATGAAGTTGGACGGCAGAGACAGGAACCCTAATAATGGTTTCATCTGTGTGCACACTGTTCCTGTGTTGTCTTCTCACTGATGAAATACGGCCACTGACACTTCTGTATACCGTCAATATGGCTGAATTTGTAATTTCTGCAGTACAACATAACTGCTAGTATTCTTACTATCTTTCAAGGTAATTCATTTTCTTTAAAGAAATTATGAAGATGGCTAACTCCATCCTCACAGAGTTTTTGTTTTACAGTTTGCTTTTTGTGGATGTTCTTTTCTTCTGCGATCTGGCATCAAACAGCTGTGTCTGGATTCGACAGTTCATCGAGCACTCGTGACACAGAGCAGAAACTCAACGCTCTCCGTCCCGCAATACAGAGATTTCCCAGCAGGAGCAAGGTGATTGAGAGCAGGCCTGCGGGCTCTCAGGAATGACTTGGCTGCTGAAATTAAATGCTGACATGTCATTTCCAGCTTCAAATTCTCTTGTTAGATTTTATTACTAAAATGTCTAGCCATCAATGTGAAATTAAAAGATCTCATATTTAAACACTTAATTTTCCACAAAGGGTTAAAGTCAAGGGATTCTCTTACGATCATTTTTCTCATGACAACTATAACATAAAACAATCTTCTAGATCCTCGACAACCTTAAACTCTCTTGGTCAGGTGGCATGCTCACCATCCCACTGAAGTTCTGTCCAGAATAGCATCTCCTTTTAAAGAGGTAAACAACTTTCATTAGCCCTGTATTTAACTTACTCCAACAGTCTATGTCTTCAACAGAAACAGAACAGTGTGCAGGGAGGCACTGCCCTTTTTCTATGCATGCACAACCAGAATGCTTCTCACTCAACAGCTCAGAAGTCCTAAAGACCATTTCTGGCTTCACTACTGATACATTCTACAACTGAATAAATTCAACAGGTCTTCATCTCTAATTTCTTTGGCATCTGACATTAACCATAACCTTCACTCCTCTAATCTGCTCTAAACCCACCCATAAGGATTTCAACTGTTATTAAGGTAGCATCACCATTACGTAACCCCCGAAGTCTCTATTTTCATGTGTGAAACCCCTCACAAGGCAGTTCCCCCCTCAGTAAAGACACAGTATACCTGAACTTGAACTTAGACCCGGAACCAACAAGTCGTCCTTCAGCTTTCCCTAAATCTGTCCTTCACAATGAGATTCCTTGTTACTCAGAATTTCCGCTTAAAATGGAAACCTCTACATCTTCCTTCTTTCCTTCCTGTAACTCATTCTCTTTAACTTCTGTTAATCTTTCCTTCTAAATAGCTGAAATTTTCATTTTTTTTTAAACTTTCATTTTTAAATGTCGTTACTCGTAGACAGTTCACTATAAAAGCTTACTACCTGTCCTTTCAACCCTAGACTATTCATGCTCCAGAACGAGCAGAATTCTCTTGTGCTGTTCCATACGGTGGCCCCTGACTAGAGCTGGCTACCTATATTAAAGTTAAGTAAGTGTGAACATTGGACTCCTTGGTCACACGAACTACACGCACATACTCCCTAGTTCCACGCGACAGGTGGCTGCGGCACTGGCCTGCACAGACAAAGTTCTGGGCAAGGAAAGCTGTGTTCTGTGTTGCAGATGAAACCTCTTAGCACACTCTCTGCAACATGGGTTTTCTTCTACTCAAGAACGTGGACTGCTTTTCTAACACTCACATAAGCTAGTCCAAACCCTAGTATTCAAAATCCTCCAGGTGTCTCCACCAAACATCTTCACACAACGTCTCTGTTAACATATACTCTGTCACCAAGCAGTTTTCACTGACCCTGTAAGCCAGTATGCTTTTATTAGCACATCAATTATTTCATTCCATAAACAAACTAAAGTGTAAGACTCTTGTAGGTTTAAGGGCTACTGCAGAGAATAAAACAGACGATAATGTCTAGGGTAATGAGGTTGCCATGCTTTGCTGCCCCCCCTTATCAATGCACCCCCTTATCCTTTGCCCATCTACCTGCCAAAGCCCATCTCTCCAAGCTCCCTAGCTTACCTTTCCCTCTCTGACCTCTAGCACACTTGTATGCAGCCCACATTTGTACACAGTCAGACAGACACAGTTGTGTCTTCTCTCACAATCTTCCCACCTAGAACCTAAGTGGCCCGAGGGACTGGTCAAGAACAGCAGGGCCTGTGTGCTAGAAGAGAGGGAGTAAGGGGACGACAGATTATGACGTCAGAAGTTAGTGGAGAGAAAGACCTGGCAGAGCCTTAAAGGCCACGTAAGAGCAAGCAAGAAACGAAGACACTGGAGGGCTTGGTTCAGCTTCAGTTTTATTCCTATCACTCTAGCTCCTGTGTGAAAGGATCAGTCCTAGTAGGACAGGAATGGATGCTGGCAGGCTGGTCAGGAGGAAGAGGATGGTAGCAGACAAGATCCTAGCAGTGAGGGTAGTAAGAAAGAGCTGAACTTTGGAAATGTTTAAGAAGGGAAGCCAAAAAGGCTGCTAATATATTGGGAATAACAAAGCAGCATCATGCCTCAAAAGATTTTGGACTCAAAGTATAGAGGTGCACAACTGAGATGGGGAAATCCAGGAGAACAAGGAGAACAGGGGACAACATGCTCGAATTTGGGACATGCTAAGGTCACAATAGCTATCAGATGCCCTAAAAGAGATGTTTAAGACAGTTGAATACACAGAAAATTCAAGGGAAAGAACAAGACTGGACATACATATTTGAGAGTTGTTAACATGTACATGGTATTTCAGACTGGATGAAATTACCAAGAAAGTAGTACGTTTGACTGAGCCTACACAGCAATGCTGAAAAATAATCAGGAAAGGAGACTGACACTGAATAGAGCAGCGTGGGGAAAACTGGGGGTACAACAGAGAAGCCAAGTGCAGAAAGTGTTTCATTTGTTGAACACAGACTCGTGATCAACATACCAGACAGTGCTGAAAATCAAGATTAAAACCAAGAACTTACCATTGGATTTGGCAACATGGACATACTGTAGACCTTGGCAAAAGCATAGCTGGAGAAATGGCACAGGTGAAATTACTACCAATACCAACACCAAAGGGATGTACTTTACTCTTCGAGGCTATGGAAGCAGAGTGGTACCTGTGGCTGAAGCCAGGATCTCTCACACGCTAGTGCTCTGCGACTGAACTGCACCCTAACTCTTAACACCTTTTGATGCTCTGTGGGAATTACTTTTACTGGAGAAGAGGGGCACCCCATGAGAAGGTGTACCACCACGTTCTCCATGACGCTTCTCATGGTGGCTGCTCAATACCATCTGATTACCTATGAAATGTGGTGTGCCATTTCCTTTATTCTATTAAGAGAAATACTTAGAAGCTAGTGGGAAAATCTTCAATTTTAGCAGCGAAAATACTATTTCCACCAACTTTAATGGTAAGAAATGAAAAGTTGTTTAAATAATGAGCTTAGTCCCACAATAGGGACTTCCATATATACTGCATCCCTTAAGTTATTTTATAGCACCTTTTTGGATTAATTTGAAAAACAGGTAAGGTGGCTGTTGAAGTTGCTAAGTATAAATTCAAAACTTTACAAGGCCAAACATGAAAGTGTTTTTATTGCTGCTATAACAGCTGGGTTAAGACTCAAATTCAGTGACAGCGCAACACTGTGCCACTGCTCTCTTCAGAGGGATAAGTAGAGCCCTCTTCCTCACTTGGCTAGGCTGTAAAAGGCACAGGGGATTTAGATACTACCTAAAACTGTTTTTTCCATGAAGGAGCAGAGGTAAGAAATTCTGTTAGGACATTTCTAAGTAGTCATATTTATGAGGACTCTAAACAACAAAAATCCACAGACATACAATTTCCTAAGTCTCAAGGTCTAGGAAAAATGCATTTAGAACAAAAGAACTTTCCAAGAGTCAGTATAGCTCTAGAATTTACTTCAGGGTCACCTTTTCTCACCTGCAACCCTCATTAAAGGTGGCGCTCACCCTGACACAGGGTGTCACATAAAGCAGGGAGCTTCATTTTCCAACAAGGGCTGAAACAGAAACAAGTGAAAGGTGCTGTGGTAACCTGTTTAGAAATACTCAATAGTCCTAACATGCAGTCAACACACTAACCGACAGTTAAGGGTTTTAAATACCATTTCCACGCACATTCACATCTATTGTTTCATTTGCCTCTGTAGGGGAGTAAGGAGAAATACCACTGTGCCATTTTAAGATTAAGACGTAAAAGCACAGAGAAATTAAATAATTGGTCTAAACTCAGAATAGAACTCTCGAGGTTTCTACTTTGGGGTCTTCTCATCATGCCAAAATGATGACTATAAACATGTGATAAACTGTTATTCAAGAACCAGATAGCTAATGCATAGCCATTTCTGTTATTCAGACTTGTGTGATACCCAGGAAAGATACTATAAGCAGAGACTGTGATATCCACATGTCAGAAAGATCGAACAACTCTTTATTTGGTGTGTACAATGTGTCAAGCCTTATCAGATATCCTTCTTGCAGTGGAATAAAAGCTGGATTAGCAGTAGCTTGAGGGGGGATGGTGGTAGGTGTATGGGAAGAGATGAGATAAAGACGATAGCCAACTTTGTGGTTTTTTTTTTTAAATTTTATTTTAATGGTACATTTTAGATGTACATATTGATAACATTTATCATAGGGAATTTGTACCTGTACATGATATATCTGGTTGCTTCTTTTTTTCCCATTCCCCTCCCTTCACTCCCTCCTCCCGCCCTATTTACAAAAGATTTGTTTCCATTTTTTCTTCCATTTCTTATTTCTCTTGACCCTCTGTTCCTTTCCCCCTCCCATGTTCCCTTTCCCATTTGGACATTTTCTTCCCTTTCCCAATATAATACATTTTAGTCTTTATTTACACTTCAGTTTCTCACACCAGAGAAACTATGCGGTACTTAAACATGTGTGTCCTATTTATTTCACTTAAGAGTATGGTCTCAAGATGCATCCATTTACCTAGGAATATCTCAAGCTTATCATTCTTTATGGCAGAGTAGTACTCCATTGTATAAAAAAACCACATTTTCTTAATTCATTCTGCTGTTGATGGGCATTTGGTTTTTTTTTTTTTTTAAAGACAGGGTCTCACTGTGCAGTCCAGGCTGGCCTCGAACTCATGGCAATCCTCTTGCCCCCAGCCTCCCAAGTGCTGGGACTACAGGTGTGATCCATCATGCCCAGGTATGATTATTCTTTATACTGAAATTCATTTATGAAACAATTTTTGGTACTAGATACTATTCTGTGTTCCTGGATATAGAAGTGCAGAAAATAGACAAAAGTCCTTATCATAAAGTTTTATGGGAAGAAGGGAATGCAGACAGAAACAAAGGAAAAATACAAGGTATGTCAAGTAATCACAAATACAGGGAGAGGAGAAAAGAAACCAGAAGGGAAGATAAGCAGCGCTGTAGGAAGGGTGTGTGCAAAGACTGGCTTTGCTATCCTAGAGAACAGCCAGCCAAAGCCTCCCGAGAGGTGACATCTGTGCTGAGACTCAAGGGAGTGGAGACCAATGTGGGGAACAAGGTGTCTGGAGGAAAAGATCTCCAGCCAGGGGAAGAAGGCTGCAAAGGGCCTGAGGCAAACGTAGGGCATCTGAGCACCATGAGGAACACAAGTGCAGCAGGAGGGGTCTGTGTGAAGAAGAGAGGGAGGTGAAACGCATGGGCAGCTGGGTCCACAGCCCACTGCTCCAGCAACACGCTACATGCTCTCTCTGGCACAGTACACAGAGCATCTGTATCACAAGCTCAAAATTTCTTAAAGCCCAACAGATAGGTGTTATCTAAATACAGTGACCAATAACATTATTTCTTTAGAATCCAATTCAGATAACTACTCTCCAACAGCTACTGACTACACCGGGTCAGATTTCCAACTGTGTCTGAAAAGTGTAATTAACCGAGACCAACCTCTGTACCTAGCTTCCTGAGCTCCAACACACCACACACAACGTGCCAGACTGAGAATAGGCACTGACACCCAGGGGTTGTGCCATCTGATGACTGATCTTCACGAGACCAGAAGACAGCAAAAGGATATTAGTGAAGTGTAACAAGGCCTTCTGGCTACAGTCCCATGTCCTAGAGGGCACAGTGAAATGCTCTCTCTGCCTGCATCTGCCCCATCAGAAGAGTCACACCCTCCATCCCCATTTCCACTACAGCAGACATTCAGCTGGCAACTCTATTACCTTCAGCATCTTCTAGGTAACAGACATGTACTCTGAGAAGATTAGAGTTTGAAATGCCTTAAAGAGAACAGATATTAAGCATGACAGAATCATGTCTGGTGACCCTGGCCCCTCCTGGAACCTTCCTCTCATCCCTCTCTAGTGATTTACAGAGCAAGGGTCTTCTGGGACTGTACATCAGACTGGGAGAGACTTCCCAAGCCTCTGAGCTACTGCTCCTTTGCGTCTAAGTCACATCCTGGAGGCATGCTGGGGTGGCAGGGAAAGGGAGGCTGATGCCCACTGGCCCAAACCCGTAGGCCCAACTCAAAACCCCACTTCCTCTCTAGAGCCTTAAAAGCTCATGCAGGCTCCAAGGAAGAGCTCAGCCCCTCTTAAAATGCATATTAGTTATTACTAATTTCACAACAAATAAAAAGAGCTTACTTTACCTTTTCACGTGTTTTATATTCTCGATTATCATGAACTTTTCCTTAAGATTCAGAATACCTGCTCCAAGAAAAGGTATTTGTGCCTCGATATACCATCATATGAAGAAAAATTACTTTACGTAAGGTAAAAAAAATTTCCATTGCAAAGAACATTTGTCTTCATAAAGAAATTTCAAATTTTCTCCAGAGAAGGTGAGACAGAAGAAACATGCATCTTCTTAGAGCCAACTCTAGAAGCCACACTAGAAAAAAAATCCCTGACTTCACCAGCATTTTCAGATGTGAATTTCCCAGAGCTGGCTAGCAACACACACTCGGCCTGCCCCTGAAGTCATGCATTCACTTCCTTGCTTTCACTAAGAACGACTGTACAGAATCAGATTCCTTCTGGCAGAAAGCTGAGCATCTTCCTGGGCACTTGCTGTTAAAATCATCTTTCTTGAGCAAGGCCAGGACACCACAGAGAGGCACATCACCTCCGTGCATACCGCTCTGAGAGGACCTTCAGACAGGCCTGATGACTGTCCCAAGCCACGCGGCTGGACATGGCTTAAGCAACTTCAGTGACAAACATTTGGGGGAAAATGTTACTAAGTGAAAAGGGAAGTTGTGGCATACTTTTTTATTACATATGCCACCTTTGCATTTCAGACACTACTGGCTTAAAGACAGAGTCTTCTCAAATGCTAAATTCCCTACCTGCTTCTTAAAAAATACAGAACAGACTGAAATGTAACAAAGGTCTCCTGTGCTACCACAAGGCAAGTCATCCTCCTACCGTTACCTTGACCCCACAAGTAGGGATTGAACCCAGGGCCTTCACACTGAGTTGTATCTCCCAGGCCCTTTGTATTTTGAGATAGGGTCTCATTAAATGGCTAAGTTGCCCATAAAATGGCTCGAATTTGTGATCTTCCTGCCTCAGCCTCCCAGAGTGCTGGCATTACAGGTGCATACCACTGTGCCCAGATGGTTTTCTTCTCATTTATCATGTTTTGCAGTAGGATTCCATCATGGGTAAGTCCTAACTAACTCCAGAGTGTCCAAAAGAGCACATTCTTTTCACTAAATGATTAAGAAAAAAATAAGAATATTTTATACTATTAAGTATTACATGCGGAATACTTATGAAGTATAGTATTAAGTATAACATTATTACATACAGAATACTTTACGCTACTATTAAGCTTCTGTATAGATGTAACAAAAATGTTCCTGCCTCCATCAAGAATTTACAGAATAGTATGGTTAATTTCCCCAAAAGAGATTCATTTAAACAATTTTTAAAGAGCTAATAATTCTGTACTACAAACCTATGTGTCACACACAGAGGTGACCTTCAATCTGTGACTAACGTGGATTGTTGGGGGAAAGTTCTCATTGCTCAGTCTTTAGCTTATAAGTAAACTATCAGTATAAGCAATGGTTTTCATTGAAAAACAATGAGCTGGATTTACTTCTACTTCTGTTGAGTCATAGGTCCTCTGGTCCGAGGCCATCACTGTGACCTGTCCAAAAGGAGAAGACAAACAAATGCCAGGGTCCAGCACTGCTTCTTCAGCCACACCTCGCCACAAATGAACAACAGAATAAAGAAAGTATCATCAGCTTAAATTCTTTAATTAACATGGTCTTTAATAGTTTTCAAAACACTCTCAAGTATATCCGGTCAATGATCTTCACAACTAACAACCCTCTGTAAACATATTCCAACTTCAAAGGATCACCTAAAAGAGTCATTTACTATGCATCCATTTCTTCTGGGAAAATAACACTTGAATCAACCCAACTGATAGTTCTGTATTTAGGAAAACAAAGTACGCTTCTAAGGAGATTTAACTGTCACTATCTTCTCAGAAGAGCATAGTCTACATGGCCAATAATGTATTACTTTAAGAAATCTAAACTGGTATCACTATCACAGAAGCACTTCAGTGTAATAACACAAATATTTCTAAGTCAGTCTCTCTGTTTAGCCTGCTGCTCTCTACCGTGTTCCTGCTGGAAGCCATTCACTATTCCCAACATGGGCAAAAGACACAGGCTGATCTTGTGAGGGGTCTCAATTCATCTAGCAGCTAGCTTCCTGTCTTGCTTCTGTAACACATCAGAAATGACCCTATCATGCTTGTGGTGCTTGTGTGTTCAAGTGGTAGAAAGCAGACCAATAGGTACACAGCAGCAATCAGAACACTACATGAAGCCTACTAAAAGCAGGGTGACCACTGACAAGGAGATGCAACAGTTAATTGTAGGAAAACACAAATACAAAACATTACGTTTGCAAGTATGATGCTAGTCAATGAACAGGGCCACTTAAGGGAAAAGTAAAGAAACTGGACACAAAAAAAGATGTATGTCTTCCCGTTACTAAAACACATCCACCCAGGACTGACTCTTTGTGTATTTGGACTTGTTAATTACATATACTACTATAGTGTTAATCACTGAGAAGGCTAAACATATTTTTTAAAAGTATAGTAAAATATATACAACATAAAATTTATCATTTAGACATCAAAGTATTTTTAAATGACCCTAATCAATCTACTCAAAATAGAAAGTACGACCAGGGTGTGGTGGTGCATGCCTATAATCCCAACACCCTGGAGGGTGACACAGAAAGATCACCATGAGTTTGAGGCCAGCCTGGGCTACACAGTGAGACCTTGTCTCAAAAAAACAAAACAAAGGATATTTTTGCTGATAACAAAATGGTAGCAAATAACAGGACACCATGAAATGTGTAAAGAGCAAAGATAATATATATATATATATATTTTTGCAAAGATAACATTTTTAACCTAAAGTATTTTCAGCTGCCTTACAGGTTTGGATTAAATAATTTCCATAATTCAATAACAGACTGGAGAAAAGATCCTATGACTCCTTTCTCTCACCTATTAATCTTTCTGCAGCCTACTACCAGGATGCACTACTGTGGTTTTTATTTTCTATGGTTTTTCACCTTATGAAAAATTTAAACATAGCAAAAGAAAGCTCTCAATGAAATGGGAAAGAAACATGGTATACCTGAAACAGAATCAAGTCACCACTGGCTTACTGTTATTATTTTGATGACTGCTGATAAAGACAGCAGGTTCTATGAGGCTACGGTGATCCTCAACGACGTAAGCGCCACAGAAAGTAAATGTGAAACCCAACCAAGGTAACTGTTCAGATCAGTATCTGCAAAAGTAAAGTTCAAGGTAGGGGTAGGGGTAGGGGTAGGGGTAGGGGTAGGGTGTGTGTGTGTGTGTGTGTGTGTGTGTGTGTGTGTGTGAGAGAGAGAGAGAGAGAGAGAGATTGAGAGAGAGAGGGACAGAATGCAGCCACATCCCCAGCCCGTCTTATGGGCTGGAATTTGTGATCTTCCTGGCTCAGTCTCCCAGGATGCCTGCTTCAAGGTAATACTTATTCTATAACAAACTGTATAGTATTTGTCTTTCATGTTAGCAAGCCCAGAAAATAGATGTTCACATTTACTTACATTAGCATAAACTAATAGTGGAAAATAAAAAAAGATTTACCTATAAAGCAGGGGTGTGAACTATATGAAAAGACATGGTTGGAAGCAAGATTTCACTTACTTTCTATTTTTGAACTATGGAAATAATTACTATTTCAAGTAAAATAAAAAGAAGTACTATCGAAATTACCAATCTTAAAATGGTTTTGCACTCTCCTCCAATTTTATCATGTCTTTTGAAAACAAACTCCTAGGACAAGGGGAAAACTGATATTTTACTACAGATGAAAGATTTTTGGAGAAAAATTTTCTTTGATTAGCGGTGGAGCCAGAGTAGTTCAGGACTTTCTGCACGTCTAGCCCACTGCACTTCGTCCTTAAACATTATCACAGCAACTCCAGAGTAGAGTTTTCTTCTTCCTCAGGAGGCTCTGGAAAGGCAGCACGGCTTGAGCTCCACAGAAAAATGCATGTGGTTATGCTTCTACTTACATTTAATTACTTCACATTTAGTATGGCTTTATTAAATTAACTATCTTCTTCAAATCAATACATCTCTGGCCAAAGAAACAACTTTAATTATGGGAAGCGCTCTACCAGGTTGCCAGGTAAGTTCTAACCCACTGCCTACTCAGTTCAGGTCTGTGGGAGAGGCCTACTCTGGGGTACTGCTTGAGTTATTTATTGTGCTGCTTTCCATGAGCACAGAGAAAACTATAGAGAAACATCTGAGACCAGGAGAATGCAAATGACCAACGTGCCAGACATTAGGGAGCTAAGTGGTGTCTGTAGAAATGGACTTTTTTTTGAGGTACTGGGGATTGAGTCACATCCCCAGCCCTTGTTATTTTTTATTTTGAGACATGGTCTCACTAAGTTGCTAAGTTGCCCAAACTGTGCTCTTTGGCTCCCCTCTCAAAGTGCTCAGATTTTTCTGAATTTAGCTCTACTACCACCACTACCACTACCATTCATCTTGGCAAATGACTGAACTCTGAAACTCGGTTTCTTTAATAATAAAACAAAGCTTACATCACCTACTCAAGGATTATTAGAATTAAATACCCACAGTGGCTGGCTCGAGCAGGAAGAAATATTCTGAACAGTTATGTTAAAGAGTTATAAATGCATTTGCTGAGATTTTAAAAAAAGTGCTCTATTCTGTCTGTTTCAGCTAACTCCACAGCTGACCTGAGAGCAAGGGCTGGTCTCTCCCCTAGGGTATGGTATTTCCTTAAAAATTGTGAGGTCGCCGGGCATGGTGACACACGCTTGCAATCCCAGCACTCGGGAGGCTGAGGCAGGAGGATCACTGGGAGTTCTAGGCCAGCCTAGGCTACGTAGTGAGTTCAAGGCCAGCCAGCACTACATTGATACCCTCAAAAAGCTGGAAAAAAAAATTTTTTTTGAGGTAACTAAGAAAACCATCAAGGAAGAAAACAATATAAAATAACAAGGAAAGCTGAGACCCTCTTTGAGCAGGTAACTAGGACGCAGTCAGAGCGAATATGCAAACACCTTTCTTAACCACGTGAGTGTTTTATTTCACCTGTGTCTTCACTTATTCCCACCTCTGTAACTCAGATGTGAATGACTGTGCCATCACCCCAGTGCAGTCACTGGGCCATTCTAGGGAAAAATGTCCAAGTGTAAGTAAACATGACTACCAAACTTAAGATAAAAAGCATCTAAAGTGAATACTAGATTTAAAATCACCACAATCATTTACAAATATTTTCTTTTAGAAAATTTCCAACAGAATTTAAATACGATCATATCGATACTTTTTTTATTAAAGGAGGAAATTGCTGTTAAGACTGAGACTCAGCTGGGGACACAGTTCAGTGCAGAGCACTGCAGCAAATGAACTGTCTTTATGAAACCTTACTCCTGCAGGAGGTCACTTCTTAGCAAAAGACTTGCTACTAAAGTTCAAACCATCTGAAACTGCCGCTGTGCAATCCACGAAAAGCCACATAAGTCAGAAATACCACACCCAGGAGGTGACCGGCCCCTGCTCTCAGGTGAGCTATGGAGTCAGCTGAAATGGACAGAACACTTTTTATAAAATCTCAGCAAATGCACTAATAACTCTCTAACACAACTATTCAGTTTCTCCTTCATACTTAACTGTCTTACAGAACAAAATAAAGTACATACACTAATAGAACATATACTATGTCAGGGGCACTCGCTAGAAAACACATCTCCTTAGATTCAGCCCCAACCATCTATAATAGAACCTACAAATCACATTAAAATGGAGGAGGTGTTAGAAAAAGGAATTAAAAGAGTTGTTTCCTTGAGTGTTTTCATGTATCTCTTATTTCTTCACATTCCAGAGTGGATGTGTTCCTATTCTCCTCAAAACGTCCTTTTGTAAACCACAGCCATATAGATAGTAATAAGTGAAAAGAGTGAAGTTCAAAGAGTACAGTACTGTACCTGGGAAAGGACTGGTAGCAAAATGCCTCGAGTGCAGTTCCTTCCTAACTTAGCGAAGGGTCACCTGGTTACCAACGTCAGATACCTATGCAGGAGCATCCCTGCCCAAGAAACTGGGCAGCTCCTGCTCTTCAGAGGCCATCCCTCTCACTAGGAGAATTCTGGAGGCTCCCGGCCCTGACTCCCATTACCTGACAAGAGGGTAAAAGCAACAGTGTAATACCCTCCTGAGTCCCTGCCAGGAGTGGGGGCCCCAGAGACAGGCAACGGGACCTGGGGTGAGGTGAACACTCGTCTCCCTCCTGTGTTAAGTGCGGTCTACACAGGGTCAGCTCCTGTGTGAATCTGAATTCCCCTCTGCCCCCCGTAAGACCCGGATACATTTCAGGACCTAAGTCATCTGGCCCAGAGCGAGGACTTGAAGAGCACCTGCGGATTTACTATGTGTTTATGCCTCGGCATGCAGGCCACGAACTGCGACACGATTTAGCCACAAGAACACAATGGTTCCTGACAGCAGCCCACTCTCACCACACCTCTTTCTTCTGCTCCAGCTAAGGGGAGTTCAGTACTGGATCAGGCGGGCTGACAACCGTCCCCTCTTCCACAGGGGATTCGCCTTGTTATTTCTTATGTTAAGTCTGATTTTTCTCAGATTAAAGTAACTTTTCCTCAAACGCTGCACACAGGAGGCCGGCTTTTCGATCAAAACTCTGGAACTGCCTGCACACGGCCAGGGTTCATTGTGCGCGGGGTCCCCAGCGCGCTGGTGGAACCAGCACAAGCTGACTCCGAAACCACCTAGGCTTTCTCCTTCCTCCAAGAGCGGCTCAGCAATGGCTAACTACACTCGTACCCTGACGCGATCTCTGTCGCCCTGTCTTCTGGACCTGCCCCTGGGGCCCACAGTGACAGCGGCATCCCATCCAGCAGCGACGGTCGGCGGAGAACAAAAGGCAGCCAGTGCGCACCCCCCACCCGGCTGCCGGCGCGGACCCACCTTGGAGAGCTGCCGGCGCAGGCTGAAGCGCTGCACCATGGTCGCGGGCGGACGGCTGCTCCTAGCCCGCCGCGCCCCTGTCCCGGGACAGCCACCCGCTGGACACCCAGCAGGTCATTGCGGCCAGCCCAGGTCCCTGGGGGCGGCGACTGGGGCACATGGGGCGGGCGGGGCGCGGGTGGGACCCGGGCGGAACGGAGCCGCCCGCACTTCCTGTGAGTCAGCGAGGGTCCGGTAGGACCACCCCTTCCCTGCCCGCCCCGCCCCCGCCCCGCCGGGGGCCCGGGTGCCAGCTGAGCCCGTGGACCCGCCGGGCAGGTCTGAGCAGACTGCAGGGGCCGCCCGCCCTGCAGGGCACCCGGGGACCGGGACGGGGCTCCGCGGCAGGTGCACCCAGGGCCGCCCAGGCGGCAACCCTTGAGCCACCGCAGGGCCCGAGCCACACTCCCGGGAGGCTCCGGGGACAAATTCAAGCGTTTCCGCCCCGCGCGGTGCGGGCGCACCCAGGTGTGAAGACCACAGGCCAGGACCGCGAGTGATGCAAACACGAGCCCGCCCCAGCATGGAGCTGCGCTCCTCCCCACGAGTGTGACCATTATACTGCAAACTTATACTAGTAAGAAAATAAAAAGACCCGCTCTGCTGAAACTTGCCACCCTGCGGCCCTGGCAGAGCCGGGGCACACGCTGCGCCCCCTAGGGCCCGAGAGCAGATACATGCCCACTCCCAAGGCCTCTGCTCTTCTTGCTCCCACTTTGAGCATCCAGATGCTCCAAGCACATACATCAGGAATCCTTCCTGTAAAACCTCCGTATTAATGAGGAAACCATATAACGTCACTAATCTTTTTCTTCAGGCAAGAAAACCGCCAGGAATGATTTTAAAGCAAAGGATAAGGTCTCTGCACAATGGTTTTCATTTATGCCCCCATCACATACTACTAGTTCCCAGTTATCAATAAATACAATGCATGTTTTTAAATTCACCTGAAAATGACATATACCTCATAGTATCTCAGGGGGATCAGAGAAGATGCACTGAACTCAAATAGTCACACGCCAGGGCTCTCAAAAACTATTCTAATACCTAAGGTTCGGAGTATGCAAAATAGCCATATCTTTACATTTTTCATTTATTTATATTTTTAGATTTTTGAGACAGGTTTTCGCTATGTAGTTCGGCCTGCTGGCCTCGAACTCACAGCAATCCTCCTGACTCAGCCTCCTGAGTACTGGGATTAGAGGTGTATACCACCACGCCCGGTTTAAACTAACATTTAATTCCACGTGGAGAGTGGGCAGAGAACCTGATGGGTTTTTTTGTTTGTTTGTTTTTGTTTTTTAAACGGCAAGAGTATGAGAACCTCCATTTTTCTCCATATAAAAAAATCAAATAGATACTTTGAAATCTTCTGGGAATTCAGGAAGTATTAGGCACTGGTATGGAAATACTGCGGTTTCTTAAAGGAAGATACACTGTCTTAAACATGAGGAGTGCATGATACAAGACTAGAATCTTCTTCATCACTGCTGTAAGATTCTTTTATTAAAAAAGAAAAAGAAGAGGAGAAGGAGAAAAACATGTCACAAGACTGTAGGTAGGCATACATCAAGTATCAATCATGAGCTGAGAAGGATATCAACCCTTAAATTTCCAGATACGCAGAAAGGACGGTAGAGATTGAGAGGGCAGCGTCTCCTTTTTATGAGAATGCACTCATTTTCTGTCCACTAAAATAAAGACGAAAGTCTATTTGCTTAGCTGCAACTAACCCTGTTAAAGATAACGAGCAGATGATGGCTATCAAGTCTCTGAAAACTGAGAAGATCCTCAGTAAACTTAACTGTGAGGAAAGAATTAGAATCTCTAAGTCTGTTCTATTCTGAGGAGTCTAGGAGCTTTGGGGATGAAAATAATAGGCCAAGAATAAAGGTTACAAAATAAGAGACAGAAAGACAGAAATAAAAACCTAGAGATATGCAACAGCTTTACACCCATTCTTTTACTACTCCAGGACCTAAATAACAAGGTAATTTTTAGTAGTCTGCGACCAAAATCCACAACACTTTATGATTTGTAAGGAAGCAGACAAAAACCATCCATGGGTTCTTAATCTTTCTGGATCAATACCTTGTGAGTTAAAAGCCATTGGCTCAGTGCTTAGAATGACGCACAAAATGCACAAATGGACTCCACGGTTTGGACACTGTCTCCAGGGTCTCTGGACCTCACCTGAAGACCTTGTTGCCAGCAGGACTGAACAAGAGGTGAGCGCCAAACACACAGCAATCTTGTCTTCCACTTTCCACACAGGTAACTCTTTTTAGTAAAACAAAGAGGAGAATGCTTATCTTTGACACCTTTGCCCCAGCTCCTAATACATTTCCCTTATTTGTCCAATAATCTACCTGCAAATCATCTTTATGTATATTCTGAACCGGTCTGAAAAATCTTTCAGGTTTTTCTTCATTATCATTTTAGTGGAAAAATTATTTTCTTTCAATCAGCACATGTAAGCTCACATTAGAGGCAACTTTAACACTTAAGTCTCTAGATATTTTCTACATATGTATAAATATATACTTAACACACACATATATATCATGAATATCTTGGATGAATACTTATGAAATTCAAATACTCATCCCAATGTAGCTGTTTTTATATTCAAAACACCTGTCCCATTCTTCATAATAGTTCCATTCTTGAAACTTATATAAAAACATATAAAAATAAATATTAGTTGAACATACTACAAACTGTGCTCTTACAGAGAAAAGAACTAAAAAGTTCGAAGAGATTTTCAAACTTGTCCCAAATCATCACGAGAGCTGCCCACTTTTCACATCAGCACTCCCTCCTATTTCTAGTAATCTTCAGTGCACTAAGACAGAGCACTGCGCAAGCCATTCGTGCCAGTGCACTTCTCTGGTAAACCAACTAGTCATTCCAGTTGAAGGCACGGATGAGTTCACCCAAAGCCTGGCATGCCTCAAGTGCTATGATTACAGGTCCTTCCCTTATCTCTGTGGGGTCCAGTCTTGCAACAGAGTACATTAAACAGATCTTACTATTCAAACATCACTGTGGGTTTTAACCAGCTTCCAGTGATAATCTAGTAGAAGTAAGTGTGCCAGCTACAAGTCAATCAATAAAACTACAAAAATTTAACAGGCTCTTCTTATGCAACACACCTGCAAATCAGAATAAGCACAGCAGGTATGGAATGAAACTCTGCCTCCTTTAAAGAGGTCAAATCTAGGAAGTAAACGAAACTGTCCTACGGTGTGGTAAACGCTACAGCAATGACAGTAGAGACAATGGTGACACAAAGGAGTGATAAACAGCTAGGTGTGGTGGTGAGACTACGCCTGTAGTCTCAGCACTTGGGAGGCTGAGGCAGGAGGACTGCTGCAAGTTCAAGGCCTGCCTGGATTACACAGTGTGTTCAAGGCTGGTTTGAACTATACAGTGAGACCCTGCGTCCAACCTCCCACCCCCACCCCCAAAAAGGAGTGATAAACATTGGAACAGGAAAAGTCTTAAAAGCCGGACTCTGGAGACTGGGTAGGAATTCTGCAAATGGAAAAATAAGGAGAAGAGCATGATGCAGAGAAAGACACAAGGAAAGACAAGAAGGCGAAACAAGCAGTAAGCAAGTTTTCCCACGAGAACCAGGCAGTGTGTTACCAGCCTACGGTCTTCACAAGTTTTGTTTGTAGAGTGAGAATATAAACAGTAACAAAATCCATTATTTCTCCTTTTTAAATTGCACACAATTGTAAGTGACTTTTCTACAGATAGCTCACCATTAACATGCAGAATGGGACAGGTTCTCTTTTAGAGTGATGGTATTTTAGTTATAGTCTACCTTTAAAGCAAGAAGGGAGAACATCAATTTCCAAAGTTTAGCCAATAATGCTCCAAGTTTTAGGGTTCCCTGTGGCAATTCAGGCTCCTTAAGTGACACAGGAGATTTTTGTTTTATAAAAACTAATTTCTTTTGACAATAATGCAGATAGCTTCTATCTACCCGAAGTACATACTAACTTACTTAGTTATAAAAGTCCAACTATCAATACAAATTGCCCTGAAAGTAGTGTAATTTATTGAGTAGTAAAAAGTTAAAAGATGATGATGATCCAAAAATGAGTGCCTAACTACATTCAATCCCGTAACTAATTTTAATGATTAATTTAGAAAGCAGCCAAGTTTGCCCAGCAAGTTCTTCATCATAGTGATCTGGACATTGCTGTATCTACTTTTCCCTTCTATAAGTCTGCTACAAAAGTCTTTGTACATTCTTTTGGAGTTCCATTCTTGAAACTCACGTGCAGTCTAGAAACGGAAATCCTGAACAGACTAGACATTATATAAACTTTAGCAGATAGCAATAAATAGTTTTCACTGGGGCTGTACCTGTTTATACTCTTATAGTGACATATGGATGGTTCCAGTTGTTCTACATCCTAGTCAATCTTTGTGTGGAATTTTTGTTTGTTTTTTTCAATTAGGTGGAGTGAAATAGAATAGCGTGTGGCTAAGGCTGGCTGGCAAGGGAACGTGACCTGGGGGAATGGCCTGCACCTGACGTTAGCTTGAGGCGTGATTTTCAAGCACGAGCCCTCACCTGGACCGCAGGAAGTTCTCGTGAATTTCCACGAGGACTCCTTTTGATAAATAGTAGCAACACCTGAAGCAAGGTGCCTTCTCTACAGCAAGGGGCCTTCTTCTCTTCCATGCCACCGGAAAGGAGCTATTCCTTTTCTCTCCCGTGGAAGATGATGACTGCAAACCCAGCACCGCTGCCATCATGCCTTTCTCGTGGTAACACCTACCATGCCATTTAGGCCCCGTGCTCATTTTACTGTTTCTGTTGTTATGCTCAATTTTATTGCTATGCTTAATTTTCCTTTTTTTTCTTTTTCTCTGTATCTTTAAATAAAACTTTGGAACTACTTTTTGTCCCCCTCATTCAATTCTTTGCTTGAGGAGGGAAAGAACCCAGGAATATCGGAACCCATCCGATAACATGAGGGCATGTCACCATAGTTGTGTATGTGTACTCACATTCGCAGAGCTGGGCATGCAACCCACGGACTTATGCATGCTAAATGAGCTAAGTCCCCAACCCCCTTCACCTATTTTTTGAAAACGTTTCTTAAAACTTTTTTGTCATTAGACAAAGCTACTTTTTAAATCACTTTAAGTCACCTCTCACTTTCTCTATATCCTTCCTTGTATTTATAAAATGCCAGTCTCCTTGACTATTAACATTATTCTCCAGTAAATGTAACACATTGCTATTTAACCTTTCAGCATTCACTACATTTGTGTTTGTTGTGTGCCTACTAAGTGCCAGACAACTTACGTGATTATTATAGTACCTACTGTGTAGCAAAGAACACACAGCAGGATTATCCCTATGAAATACTTAGCCCTGACATAGTTTACAAGGTTTTCATGGGCTAGTCCTCTGTGCACAGCTCACACTATTTTCATCTGAACTCCAAAATCTCTTCGATTCCTACTCCTTCAGGAGGAAACCCTTCTCTATCAGCCCTTGCCAACTCTTTTCCTACTTTACCAATCTATTCTTCCTTCCTACACTGTGTTGCAATCTGCCTGTCCACATCTGCTAATCAAATGTGAGTTCCTTAGAGCCTATCAGATGGTATTTGCTGAACAAATAGCTTAAAGATATACAGCAGTGTTTGATGTTCTGTAAAACTTTTACAATTTCTAAAACAGTGGATTTCTTCCTTTGTTCCTCATCTACGTCCCCTATCTGCAAACTCTCATCTTTTTACCTCAGTAATTCCTACTTATTCTTTCTTCTTTTCCTTGTAAGAGTTAACTTTATAAGCTTTTTGTCATTTATTTCCCACTTATAGACAGCTCTTTATAACTTAACACTTCCCAGTAAAATGTTAGAAAATTTAGAAAATACAGTGAATATAAAGAATAAGATAGAATTTATTCATAATTATAACCGTACAGAAATAATCACTACTGGGGTTTTGATAAATTTCCACCTGGGTTTTTTTCTTTATCTTTTAATTATACAAGTGTGTTAACTTTCTGCTGCTGTGACAAAAAGTATGGCCTAAGCAATTTAAAGGAGGAGAGGGGGCTGGGGATTTAGCTCAGTGGTTAGAGGGCTTGCCTAGCAAGCACAAGGCCCTGAGTTCGATCCCCAGTACCAAACAAAACAAAAAAAAAACAGGAGGAGAGGTTTACTTTGGCTCACAGTTTCACAGATTTTCAGCCCCAACTGTTCCACTACAGACTGTTCCTCACACAGTACTGAGAATTGAATCTAGGGAAACTCTACCATGAGCCACACTCCAGCCCTGTCATCTTTTGAGACAGGGTCTCACTAAGCTGCCCAGGGTGGCTTCAAACTTGCTCAGGTATGCGCCACCATGCCTGGCTGGCTCCACTGCTGTCAGGCCTGTGGCGAGACAGAAGTATCATGGCAGAGGGTGTGGCAGGCTGGGACAGGATGCAGTGCCCATGCTCATCCCCTTCACCCAGGCCCTACCTCCTGAGTCTCCATCCCCCTCCCCCACAGTAATGGCATCCAGTCACAAACCCTCAGCTGGGAGAATCCACTGATGGGTTAGCACCCTCAGGACCTATCACCTGACAGAGCCCCGTCTCCGCACACCACTGCATGGGGGACCAGCCAAGCCTCCAACACGCACGAGCCTCTGGGGAACACTTCCTACCTAAAGCCTAACAGGAAACCCTTCACAAGCACTCAGCTGTCATGACTGCTGTAACACCATGTGCTTTTCTTACAGTGAACTTGCAAATTTATACAACATAAAGGTGTATACAGTATTATGCATGGGTTAGTTTTGTTTTTTAACTTAAAATCACACTGTATTATATGCAGTCTCCCTTTAAAACAATTCAGCGGGGTGGAGAATTGGAGAGATGTTGATCACAGGGTACAGATCAATTAGATCTTAGGCACAAGTTCAAGAGCTCTATTGTACAGCATGGTGACTAAAATTAATGACAACATATTATTCTTGAAAAACACTGAGAAAAGTTTTAGGTATTTTATCACAAAAATAACTACATAATAACTAATAATACCTGAGGTGATTTCTATGTGAATAACTCAGCTGTTCCACAATATATATATTTCAAAACATCCCAATATACATGATAAATATAATTTTGTCAATTAAAATATAAAATGTTAAAAAAAATTCAACAATTTACAAAGAAATTATTCTGTCAGTACATTCAGTTACACTACTTATTTTACATATATATTTTAATTGGTGCAGAGTATTTCCCCAAATGGACAGAAGAGTTACTTAGCCATTCTCATGATGACCAGTAGGTTATTTCCACATTTCTGCTGATACAAACAATCCTTCCTGTAGAGGCTTGCTTTTGCACGTGTGAGACTCCCTCCAGGTTAGGTCCAGCCCACATCATTTCCTCTACCAGAAGCCCCATTCACACCTCCATTCCTTGTCACTTTTGTGGCTTCTCAGCTCACAGCAGTGTCTGGAAAGCTGACGCATGGACAGCTCTTACACTCTTATCTTTGCTCCTCAGACTCACATAGCATTTGGTTTTCCTGTGCTAAAGCCGTCTTTCACACTGGGCATGGTAGTGCCCACCTGTGGTGCCAGCTCTCTGGGAGGGTGAGGCTAGAGGATGGCAAACTCAAGCCCAGTATAGGCAACTTAGTGACTCAGCAAGAACCAGTTTTCAAAATGAATTAAAAAGGAGCTGGGATATGTAGAATGTACCAATACATGTTCTTGGTTTAAAATAAAAATTTTTAAAAAAAAAAAGGAGCTGGGATGTAGCTCAACGTGAAGACCCTGGGTTCAATCAGAGAAAAACAAGAAAGACAAAGAAAAAATTCCCAAAGACCATATAAGAACAGTTAGCAAACCAAGCAAGAAAGAAGGACTGTTTAGAAAGGTCTTGTCTTCCTGTTGAGGACCATTTTAGTACTATAAAATGTTCTTTACCTTTTGTAATACTTCTTAAGGTCTAACCTACCTTCCATTAAGAGAGTCCTATCAACTTTCTTTTGGTTAATGTTTGCATGGTAGAATCCACTCCCCCGCCCCGCCCCGGCCTCATCTGTGAGTTCTGAATCCATGAGTTCAATTAACCATGGGTTGAAAATTCTCGAGAATAATTTTCCTTGCCATCGAAACTGTACAGTATAACAGCCGTTTACATAGCACTGACACTATGTTAGGCATTGTACATCATCTAGCAATGATTTAAAGCACATAGGAAGGTGTACATGATTATATACAAATGCTACCATGTTATGGAAGGGACTTGGGCATCTGGGATTTGGTTGTCCACGGGGAGTGCTGAGCTGGGGACCATCCCCAGGGACACCAGGGGACAACTGCATACCTCCCCACCTCTTTACTTCTATTTTGCTTTGGTTTGTATTTGTTGCATCTGTTCTTCTTTATTCTTCTTTTCTATTAAGTAGTTTTTATTTATTTCATTTTCTTTCCTCTGTTAGTTTGTTGGACCTTTTTGTTATTCTTTGAGTGGTTATTCTGAAAATTACAATATACATTCTTATATTACTGTGCTTTGCCTTAGGAATATTTCATACAGTAAGTCCTTCAAAGCAATGTAATCCATTAGCCGTCCACCATTCCTCTTCCTATTGTTCTTATATACTTTATTTCAACAATAAACCCTGCAACAGTCATATTACTTTAAAGTTCCTCTGCTAACTTAACGAAATTCACATGAGATTTGTATACAAAAAACAAAACAAAATACCATGGATCCCAGCTAAACTGCTATTTGTAGAAACTTTACAGAGCTGCCTAGAGCTTGGCAGCAGGTGTTCAGAAGTGTGTGTGGCGGCCAAGTTCACAGGCACCACATCTGTAGCACTCAGAGGTGTGCACAGCCCTCAGCTCCGGGGGCACAGGTCCTGCGGCACTACAGGGACCCCAATGCAGCTGAGGACCCACACAGCTTGTCTGTCTGTCTGTCTATCTATCTATTTATGAGACAGGCTATTACTATGTAGCCCAGACTGGTCTTGGAAGTCACAGCCATCCTCCTGCCTCAGCCCCTCGAGTACTAGGATTAAAGGCACAGCTTTACAGGGAGTTTATTACTGCATGTCATAGCTTATATACACTTATTTTCATATTATCAAATTATTAGATAATAAAAATTTTAAATATGTAATAATAAAAATACAAGAAAAATTTCTAAAACTAATGTTTCCAGATTCTGTTTTTTGGGTTTTCCAGGTCAAAAGGACCCACAAGCTCCTAGCCTCACAAATGCCAAAAAGGCCCTTACCAAGGCATGGCGTTGTGCAACTCCAGGATGACAGAAAGGAAGAGAAGACTAAATTCCAGAGAGAAACAAGGAGTCCCAAGACGGTTATGAATCAGAATGGCACAGACTTCCCAGTAAACCACTTTACAAAAGTCAACAACCAGTTTAACTGCCAATGAAGTATAAAGGTAAAACAAAGAAATTCTGAAATGGGCATAATCTTTGCTCCTTTTTCAATAAAGCTTTTGGAGAATACACTTCATAAAAAAGAATAAAGAGGAAATAAATTCATTACTTATTGACCAATTAGGGCACCAGGACAAAAGGTGTGCACAACCCCTTAAGAGCAGTCAGTTTAGACAGGAGAAGTGGAAGCCTCAGAAAGACCTCTCTAAGGGAAAAACCGACCCAAGAGGAAAACACAATGATCTGAAAAACAGAGATCATGGTTCTTCCAGAATTTAAAGCTGACCTATGAGAGCTATAGACAAAAATTAAAGTGGCAGCTGCAAGGACAAGAAGAAACTGTGTGAAAGGGAAGCATCCTGAAGGCTCAGGTTCGAAATATATTTAGAGTGGCATAATGTTAATAGCATATTGAAATTTAACTAAATTTTACTAAAATTTAATTAAAGGTATGGGCAAAAGAGTGTAAGAGAGGTAAATTACCATCTTCATTGTGGGACTCAACATATGTAATCAATAATAATAGCAGTAGAAGCATGTTATTTGGATAAATTCCAGAATACAAAGTTAAAAGATCAAAAAGTGGTGACTGAAGAAAATGGGAAATGGGATGGGGATTCTAGTTATTAAAACCAGGCTTTTTTCTTAAATATTTTCTACTGTGCAATAAGCATAGTGTAAAAATAAATTTTCCTTGAGTTAGATAAGTTGAAGAAAATACCTACCTGGGAGAGTTTTGAAAATTGGAAGTAGTAGTAAATAAGTCTATGGAAACTCCTTCCCAAAATATGAAATTTAAAATAACAGATTCACAAACAAGTAGAATGTTTCACATTCCCAGTGTCAAAAAGCAGAGTTGATTTTTAAATTCTTGGTTTTAACAATCCTCTAAAAGATATATGGCTGAAAAAATAGGAATTTCTTGCTTTCATGTGTTCTATAGCCTCGCCACTGGTCTAGTTCACAATTCAGTCTTCCTTTGTCAGAATGCTTCTCAGAGTTTCCAGCTGGGGTTTTTTAAATTGTACTAGGACATCACAGAATTGTGAAGCCACACTGAATGACACAAAACACAACTAACAGGAAGAAAAGAATCACTGGGTACAATCCGTTAAGGAAAGAGAAAGACAGTATTTATAGAAAAGTATTCATATGTGTTTCAAACATCCAAAATTACACAAAAGAAATGACAATATTTTTTCACTCTGAACATTTATGCTTCTTAGAAAGATTTCTTTTGTCAGTTTCATTGGTAGCTAGCTCTTTTTTTAACCTAATTTTAAAGGGAATTCCATTAAAATAGTAAAAAATTAATTTCACCTGTAAATATAGGCTACATGTAAGCATGACACATCTAAATGCAAAAGTAGATTTTATTTTAATCACTGATTTCATTTAAATACTAGAGATACAAATCCTGCTAATTATGAAAATAAGATAAAAAAGTCAAAGCTGTCTTAGATTTCTGCACCCATGCAGCAATCTCTGTGCCCTGACACAGCAACACAAAGTGATGTAGAGCCGTAAGCACAGGCAGTTCCGAGGCCAGTGGTCTGCACTGTGGCCTCTGTGCTCCAGAGCTCCCTGGAATCACAGCCCTTCATGCCCCTTCTCAAAGCTGGACTCCTGCCTCACCAAACAGCCTGCATTCTGTTTTCAGGCAAGTCTGCCCCACACAAAGGCTCGCCAGCAACTCCCCGAAGAGCACACTAACAGTACGAATACTCATCTGCTTAAGCAAAGCCTGCGTTTGAGGTACCTCATCACAAATTATGTAAAGGCAATATAATGATCCCCAGGGAACATGTAAAATGGAAGGGAGCTTATTAAAGAAATGTTCTGTCACAAACAATCACATTTGCAAGAACCAAACTGTGTCTTGAAGCCAGGCAGTTCTGTTGTAGAATCTGTTCTTATACAGAGTAAAGTGTCACATCCTAAGTCAAACGTAAGTGATTTGCATACTACTCATGAATTCCTGGAGCTGAGCGTGGTGGTGCACACCTGTAATCCCAGCACTGGGGAAGCTGAGGCAGGAAGATCCCCATGAGTTTGAGGCCAGGCTGGGCTACACAGTGAGTTCAAGGCCAGCTTGAACTGCAGAGCAAGACCCTGTCTCAACCCCCCCCCAAAAAAGTTCCTTATGGAAGATTACTTTTATCTTGGTCCAAATATACACCCCAGAGCATACAACAAGACAATCTGATGGGTTGTACTAAGAAAACATTATTAAGTACCATTTATAATTTTATTTCGTTCTTTTAATTTCTACTTTTGTGTTATATGATATACATAGCATACAGGAACAATCATCTATGGATTAAATGTGTAATTTATAACTAAATATACCAATATTAGCCATGTGCTCAAGAGGCCAGGGAGCAGAGTCCCTTGGAAGATGGTCCAGACATACGATGGCCTTTCTTTCATTTTCTGAGTATCAGGTCAGAAGCCTACATATGCAAGTAAGAACCCTTGACAAACGTTAAATACTAATCATCAGCACACCCTCAACAATGGAGACATGAACGTTTGACACAAGCACTAGTGGCACCTCCCGAAGCATCAGAACAAAGGGTAGTTATTTTATTGGTAAAGGTGCAGGGCTCCTAACAGAGAAACAGAGTCACACTGCACACGGTGCTCTCACAGTCACATACGTGCATATACATGCAACCGCCGGGGTAGAGTCTCAGAGATCTTTCATTATCCTCCCAAAACAAATCTAAAAATTAAACCTACCTTGACTGAATTGATCCACATTTAAAGGTCTAAAGTAAGCCAGGCGTGGTGGCATAGGCTGTAATCCCAGCACTCTGAGAGGCTGAGGCAGGAGGATCACAAGGCTGAGTCCAGTGTGGATGCTCCTCAGAATGGGTCACACGGGAAGTGATCCCAAAAAGCTACATCCACTTCAACTAATATTTAAAATGCAATGTCCTTACCTGAAATCTGCTTTTCAAGAGTATTATTGTTTAGACCATACTAAAACCACCAAAATGCTTCAGTGCAGCCAGATACAGGAACTGCTGTGAGTTTCGTAAGATACATTCTAAAAACAAGGCAAAGTAATGAAGAATGAGGCTTTGTAAAGTTGCCATAGTCAGAATTTTTAAAAGGCAAACACACTTAAAAGGAGTTTCCAAGACAGACTGTCAACTTGCTATTACTTAGAGCCCAAACAACCTTATTGACCAAAGTAAAAATCCGCAAGTTATTCACTAACCACTGAGTCTCTGTAAAGATCAGGACTTACACCAACATTTGTTAAGAACTGACTCTATGCCTGGTAGCTAATTAAAAATAAGATTTGGAATTAGGATTAACCAAGAAAACCAGTTTTAAAATACACTGCAGGATGGATGTCAAAGGACACCAGGAGCAGTACCAGAAGACACCAGCAGAGGGCCCGCAGGAGCCATGATTACTAAACCACTTCATAACATCCTTCACACTCTCTGGCACGGACAATTGCTAAAAGAAAGTCTAAATTCAAATTAAATGATCAACACCTGATTACGGCTCTCACTTAAGAATCAAATATGGTAATTTCTATATAAAAAAATTCTCTCCCCCCAAAGACAGAAAAGCAATATTCAAATGTCAAATACGAACGCTTTCAAGGTAACTTTGCACTGTAGGATCAAAGTTTTCTAAAGACTTCAAATTTTTCTAAAAGCTACCAGTTCTTCAGAATACTACTTTTTTAAAAAAAAATTCTGTGAATTATAGTAAGATCATGAAATCACTGGCTCAACCAAGCAGCCAGTAAAGACAACTTTTAGGGAGAACTGAAGAGCACCGTTAGAAGGCAGAAGTACTGAGTATAACACATTACTGGGCTCTATAGACTTGGAAAGTGCTGGCTCCACTTCTGTTACTTTATAGCCAGATCTGGGCTGTGTGTGTTGCTCGGGAGACCACAATTCAAGAAGAACACTGAGACTCAGAGGGAATATCCCAGTGCCAATGTGGAACACCCCATGTATGAAGCAATTCATGATTTTCATGGACCTCTGAGGTTCTCAGATGCCAAGAATATACTTGACGTAGAGTGTTCTGGTGGAACCCAGGGAAGTCCAATTTATTCAGCATCCCAAAGAATCGCAGCATCTCCTGCCTAAGATCAGACATGGGAACCATTCCTTGGGTCAGCCTTTGCCTTGCACTGTCTGTGCCAAGCCTTGCATCTGGGCCTATAGATGGTGCCTAGATTACTCTTCTAAGACCCATGGCAGCAGAGAGTAGCGTCAAAAACATGACTTTTGTGTTAATGAACGGCTCAAAAGGAAAAATCGAACTTTCTTAGGTAACACACCAGCACTTTTATCTAACCCATCCAGATGGCTAACAACCTGGTAGAGAAAAAAAAGACCAGATTACCTGCCAATAATAGCAGAGGTGAGCAAAGATAATCAGCCATTTACTCTGACTCCCTGTTTATAAGCACTGTGTGGAGGTGGACTGCAGTGACTCACAGCAGTTTTACTACAGTGTTTTTGGCAGTGGATAGAAAAAGCAATGGAAAACAACTTTTTTCTTTTATCTAAGTTTCTATTTTAAGTGTTAATCATCAAAGTTCAAATCTTGCTTCAATTAGGAGGACCAACTGTTTAACTTGTTTTGTTTTAGGAACATTAGTTGGAAGGCTACCAGCTTTCTGACAATGTAGACCCCTCAAGGACCGCTCATCCTCTATGACTTTATTTATTTTTTTCATCCTCTATGACTATATATTGTACTCCTCACATCAACTGCATGTCAAAAGCTATCAATATTAAGGCATCTATGCTATAGTAGAACTAGCAAAGGACTTAGCCAGGCATGGCCAACTTACAGGTGGCTTGCCCTTTTTTATTTAATGTTGTGATAAAAAAAATATGAAACAATAAACAAAGTTTTGTTAGCTATACACACATCAATTATATCCTCTATTTTTTATGCAGCCCAAGACAATTCATTCAGTGTGGCCCAAGGTAAGCAAAAGGCCCCGCGGGGCCCAGGACAGATTCAGCCACATACTAGCTGAGTGTCCAGTCTCAGGCAAATTTAAAGTATCCCCCAAACCCTAATTACCTCATTCTGAAAAACAGGGTATCAGACCCACAACACTTCTGCAGAGAATACTACCAGCGCCATGGAAAAGAGCCCCAATTATTGAATGATTCGTTAAAATTCAGTGTTTCTTGGTTTCACAAATCAATAAGGTAACAGAGGAAAGGTTCTTCATTCCTCTTTCTTAACTACAATTCTGAACAGTATATTGTGGTTAATGTTGAGACATTAATAATGGGCTTTCTTTTTCACCCCAACTTCCACTTGACAATGCAGAAGTAGCTTCAAGAAGACTGTTTATTTAATTGGCCACCTCACCAAACAAGAAGCTTTATTTTTCAGGCACTGCAAATGACCTTTTTATTATTTTGTTTGGACATCTGAGAATATAGGATGTTGTCACTCATTTTAATGATAAATCATTAAAATGACTCTAGGAAATTATAGTATTTTATTTTCATTGCTATCCACCTGAAAAACATGGTAGGAGTTGTTTAAAAATAGTAACATAAGAAACCAAAAAGGGTCAGTGATGAAATCAGACTGTCATTGCTCTTTGATTTCTCCCTTTGATCACACAAGGTGCTGCAGTACTCAATATTTAAAAAGAGAAGCTTCCTTTCCCCTCCCCTGCCCCTGCTTGACAGAATGGTGCCCTTCATGTCACTGCCACGCTGGGCAGGGTAGAGGGCAGACTCAGAGGAGCCAGGGAGCCTAACCAGCTGTGCGACCCTGGACGGCCCAATACCTCCGGCCTTGACTAGGTTTCTCCCTCAGATTTAACAGCTTTGGGTCCTCCTTCGTCACTTTACAACACCAAGTGCTCTACTGAACAAAAGTCATCTGAAGCACAAGGCCTTGAGTTCGATCCCCAGCACCGAAAAAAAAAAAGTCATCTGTGTTGCAAGGGACTCATCTTGCAACTCGAGGTTTTTAAATTCTTAGCTTCCTCATGACTACAGTTTTAAATCTGAGCCATGACTTGTTATCTTAGTAAGATGTTTCTGTGATAAAATGTACTTGCTCAGTTCTTAATAAATATTTGACTTGATCTTTAGCTAGAGATAAGAATATTTTATAGTACACATAAACCAATAAATCCTTGCTAATTCTATTTACAAAAGGTTTGCTAGGCTAATTTTAAAAATCAAACATATATGTTTGAAATGATTTTATTTAGGAAAGACATTTCATAGTTTATCTATACATAAAACAAGAGGCACAAATTAACTCATGATGTATATTAATGGTGACCCCAAAGTGTCGAAGTTCAAAGCAAAATCTACTCTGGTCACACTGACCATATTTAATGTTGACACAGACTATTAAGGATATTCAAACTCTTCTAGGGCTACCACACACCTATTTATACTACCCTAAAGGAAATCTGGTTAGGGAAAGGATGCAGCCACACACATCTGGGCTTTCAGAGCTGGGGTCAATAATCTGGAAGTCACTTGCCTTGGCAATAAAGTTTTGCTGTATAAAGAATCTTTCAGAGAACTAAAAAGCCAAACTATTCTTCATTTTCAATCTTTGCCACTTTGCCAGTCCCACATTAAATGCCTATGAAACATTTCCTCGACAATGGCAGCAACCCAACAGACACAAAATACATACATGAGAGATCCCTATTGATTTTCAGCACAAAATACAATTTTTCTGCCAGGCACACACCCGTTATCCCAGCTACTCTGGAGGCTGAGGTAGGCGAACTGTAAGCTGGAGCCCGGCCTGGACAACTTAGCAAGACCCTGTCTCAAAAAAAATAAATAGCACCAGTGATATAGCTCAATCCCCAGTACTGCAAAAACCAAAACAAATTTTTTGACTATGTATTAAGAAAATGAACATTATTTTCTTACTGGTTCTCCCAGAAAATCTGTGGGGTTTTTAACCTTTCCTTTTTTTTAATTTTTAAAATTTTTAAAATTTATTTACTTATTTTTTGGTGCTGGGGATCAAACTCAGGACTCTGTGCTTCCTATGCAAGCACTCTAACCACTGAGCTAAAGCCCCAGCCCCTCATAATTTTAATGCTGTTGAGTCCTACCTACTCCTCCACTGTCAGCTCCATTTCTGTATTTACAGAGTGTGGACTAAAACTAGATCGTCCACGCCCTAACAACCTCCTGGAGGAGTTACTTCTCAAAACACCACCCAGGATTACTCAACGTCCTGTCAGCAGCAGTCACTCCCTTAGTAGCACCTACTCGTCCTTGGCCTTGGGCACCACCTGGTGGTCAGCACCTGGATACCCTTTCCACCAGGAGTTCCCTAGTTCCATCTAAACTGAAACGTTAGAAATCGGCTGCCTGTAACCACCATTTTCCCATACTCATCTCTCTAACACCCAGCCAGTCTGGGCAATGTATCCAGGCACTGTTTCAGAATAAGAGGAAGAGGGGGAGGGCTGGGGTGTCGCTCAACATTGGGGGGCTGGCCAGCAGGTCACCCAGTACTGCCAAAAAATGAGGAGGAGAAATGAAGGGTGACACAGTGTCACAAAGCCCCAGAGACAGAAGCTTCAGATTCTAGTTGTTTTATTGTTCATTTGTTTTCTGAGGCTCTAGAGAGTCAACAGCCAGTAGTCACCAGTGAGCTGCACTCCAGCCCCTTGCACTTGCTCACACTGCTTCTTAAATGGCCATTATGTGATTCTGTCTTCTCAACAAGAGCTGTATGATCTTCATGAACATGGCTGAACCACGACTGACATATTGCTCATACCTTGAAGCACTAATCTGCACTTTAGGTACACTCAAGAGACAGTTATCAGTGGAATCAAATCTTTGTTTTAATACTGTATTCAGAAATGTGTCTGAATAGTATAAATGTGAGTGCATACACACACATGCACTTACACACAATGTGAGAAAGAAAACATACCCTCCGGGAGAAGGAACAACTTGAAAACGTATCTAGGGACAGACACCATCTCAGAGCTGCAGTTAGGGGTCAGCAGATGATATGACAAGTGTGAATGCTCACACCACACGCAGGAGCGTCAACAACAGCCACAGATCAATCCTGTTATTTAGAACTGCTCCAAGCACTGCTCCATCATCTGGTGTGCACTGGCATGTGTATGCACGTGCGTACGTACACACGTACACATACACACACACACACACACACACACACACACACGCAGCCAGGGACTGTGGCCTGGAGGTGCCCTGTCACCCTGTCCCCTCAACAGTAAGAAAGCACGACTTCAGGACAATGGTAGGCTGTTCTTCCTCTGCTGGTACCCAGACACGTGAGGTCTGTCAGACCTGCATGCCCGGGGCGGTCTTCGCTCACCACTCAGAATTCTTCCCTTTCTTCACCACTCTCATATGCTGCATTTTACTTGTGTTTTATTTAGTTCCCCTTTCTACAGTGAACTCTGTAAGGGCAAAGACTCCTATTTGGTTATTTACTCGCATATGCTCATTAACATCTGAGGTACAGGCAGGCAGCGGTAGGTCCCCAGGCCACAGTCCCTGGCCGGGAAGCAGAGCAGGGAGCAGCACCAGTGAAGAAGGTACCAGGGACCAGAGGTGGACCCCAGCAATGCCACCAGGACCACTGAACACTCTGCCTGTACTCCCGGGTGGCTCTGCCCAGCCCGTCAAGCCGTCCCTCCGCCTCACCTGTCCAGCAGCTTCTGCTCCACAGTATAAGAGATGTCAGATGGCCTGCACAGCTGAAAAGGTTACTATTACTATTTACAGAGGGCCACAGACCCCTCAAACTACAACAGTCCCAGGTCAACCAGTAAGTGTTTGTGGAGTGAATGCAGAAATGAGCAAACACTGGAGGAAACACTTCTCACCCCACTGCATTCTATGAAAGATGTAACAGAAGGATGTAAGCCAAGACAGCACCAGCTTGATCTCTTCACCTATACCTGTCTGCCATGTGCTGCAGAATGGAAGGACAAAGTTGGAAGGCCCTAAACATCGGACTGCAATGCCTGATCTGCCAAAAGACACTCAGCTAGTAAATGGCAAATACGGCACAGAAGCCTTTTTTTTGAGACATGGGTTTCACTAAGTTGCCCAGCCTGGCCTCAAACTCAAGATCCTCCAGCCTCAGTCTCCCAAGTAAACGGGGATTACACAAAAGCTTATTTTTTAAAAAAAATTTTTCCATTTTAATCAAGCAAAATTAGAACGTAATTATTTTCTAATCTTCTATTTGATAGTGAGATATACAATCTCACTTTAGGATAGTACACATGGGAGTGTTTAAATGTTTGACTTACCATAAAGCAAAAGGGAAAAAACTTAAGGGAAGTCAGGTGTAGGGGTGTACGACTACCATCTCAGCTACTTGGGAAGCTGAGGCAGCAGGATTCCAAGTCTGAGGCAACTTAGGGAAACCAAGCCTCAAGAAAAAACAAAATACAAACACCACCACCTACGGAAACTAACCAACGGGGCATGCTCTGAATGTGCAGGCCTCCTTTCTCTCTAATCCAATGTTTCTTCTTTTGATAAAAAACTTAAGCATGAACACTATCCTAATGCTGTGGCACATTTACGTGTGCCACAGCATTTGAAACCATTTACTCTCAATCTCAGTTTACATTATGAAACACTTGAAATATCTGACTTACTGGTACCTCTTACCATTGCTCTGAAACACGGCCCCTTTGTAACCCATGGTCCTGAAAAAGTGTTCGACAGCCCCCTGCTTGAGTGTAAATTCCTTTACTGGGCCTCCTGTTGTGATAATTTAGTATTTTTTCTAAGATGTTTTATGTTGTTGCACAAAATCTACATCCAGGTCCATTATTCATTCATGTATTTATTTTATGGTACTAGGTACAGGGGATTGAACCCAGGGCCTTTGTACTGAGATACAATACATATCTAGCCCTGTTTTTAAATTTTGAGACACGGTCTCACTAAGTCACTAGGTTGTCCAGGCTGGGCTCAAACTTGTGATTCTCCTGCCTCAGCCTCCCAGCGTGCTAGGGTTACAGACATACACCACCACTCCCATCTTAAGGCTCATTGTTTTCTTCTCCAGAGAATCCTTTCTCGGGTCCACTGCTCATCAACCCCACATGACTTCTGCAGAAGTCCTACTCAAGACCTGCAAAATGTTTTCAGTCTTTTATTTCTTTTGCTGCGATCTCTCCTGTTGATAAGTACGTACACACGAGTGTGCGGAGCTGGGGATCGAACCTAGGCCCTTGTACAGACTAGGCATGTGCTGCACTACTGAGCAACACCCGCAGTCCAAATGATCTAGTCACACCCAGGTTTCAGCCATCCCCTTTTCTTGCCTGGATTCTGCAAGACTCCTAAAAGGTCTCCAAGCTTCCACCATTGACCTGCTGCAGTCTATTCAGTATCCACGGTGATTCTTTAAAAAACAGAAGTCAGTTCCTATCAGTCCTATGCTCCAATCCTCCAAAGGCTGCCCATCACTCAGCACACCAAGTCCTTCCTGCACAGCTGTCCCTGGCTTTGTCTCTAGCGACTGCCTGCCTGGCCCTCCCAGCTCTGCATGCCGGCCCCTCACTACCCACCTAATGAGGCACTCACCCCTCTGCCTCAGAGCTAACTCTGCCATCCTGTAGGTCTGTTCCCCACTGTCACTTTCCCCGTGAGGCCTGCCCTCATCACCTTTCATGCCATAACTTACCCCCATACACACTCTCCCTCGCTCATCCTGCTCCAATTCTTCCCATGGTGCCATGTAGGGAACAAACACAACATGACACAGTATTCATCTACCTCTGCTGCACATTGTCTCCTCTGATGCTGAGCTAGCTCATATGGGCAGAATTCTTTGTTCCCTGGTGCACTCTAACTGCCCGGGACATTGCCCTGTACACAGAAGTTATTTAATGGTTACTACTGAACAACTGGGCCAGAGTTTATTCCATTTCAAAGATTTAGCCACAGACATTCTTTAACTCAGGAATCACAGACAGCATTTCTGGCTCTACTAAGTCAATGGACAAACTGAAGACAGAAGTACTTAGCTTGGGAATTCAACTATAAAGACCACTCTTGCCCTCAGGTAACTCTCTTTGTTCCACCTCTACCATCACTTCCTTTGCCCAAACTGCTGTCACCTCTCAGGACGCCAGGGCTAGGCTGTTATGACAGCCTTTTCAATTATCTGTCTTCACTTAATTTGAACCCATTCCAACCCATTCTGCACACTGTAAGCATAGCAACATCTTTCTAATCACTGAGATGCTGGTGCTCACTGTTCAAAATCTAGGATGCTACTCCTCTCAAAATGGCAAAAATCTCCTTAATACTGCCTGCAAGCTTCTGTATGACTGGTTCTTATCATATTTCTAGCCTTAACCAGCAACTCCTCCACCTACCCACACTCTTAGCAAAATTCTCCCATCCTACGGCCTTTGTCCCTGCAGCTCTCTATCACCCAATTACCTCAGCTCACCCTTTAGACCCAACCCGCTTCCTCAAAAAAGTCTACCCTGACTTAATAGATCAGATATCCCTATAAGAGGCTCTGATTGCACATGTCACAGTTGAAGGTTTAGATCTGTTCAAGTGATTATTTAACATGTATCCTCATCTGATGATCAGCTTCACAGGTAAGGGCCGTACCTGGTTTTGTTTTCCTGTGGTAACCACAGTGCCTGGCATGTATCAGATACCCAATACACATTTGTTAAACGAATGACTGCATGTATGAGGACTGCAAAGCATGAGGAAGGAGTGCCGACTACCACACATGGCAGGGAGTGGCACGGGCTAAGCCTTAGGACGTGCAGGCTAACCCATACTGGTCTTGCATGTCATGTTAAGGAACTCTTCATCCAACAGGCAATGTGGGGCCAGTGACAGCTGTCATGGAGGGGAAGGGACGTGATCTATTTTGCATTTTTAGTAACTCTTACAGCTGCTGACTGCCTGAAGAAGGGATCTGAAGGGCAATGAGATTAAAAACTAAGAATGGGATTGACCTTAGAGGCCCTGCAGCTGGGGGCTGGGAGGGGTGCGATGACTTCTGGGTGTGACAGGAGGCTCCAGAAAGTCAGATCAAAGGGTTCTCAAGCTCACGGCTGAGTGCTGTACCGAACAACGTGAGGCCTTGGTTCAAAATGCAGATGTCCAGGTTCTACCTCACACCTTCTAAATCAGACTCTGGGAGTGAGGCATAGAAATCTGATTAGGAACTAATGTCCTTTAGGATTTCTACTGTATTCAATCAAGTTTGGAAATATGGAATATATACAGGAAGATAGAAAGCTTTAGGAGAGATGGAAGTGCTGAGCTGAACTGCCTGCACAGATAGCTGACCTACAGCTAGCTAGCCACTCTGAAGATGCTGAAGTTGGGTCTGCTGGAGGTCAAACCTTGGCCGTGGCCAGAGGAGCACGAGCTCTCACTTACAAGGGAGTGAAGAACAGCATGGGCCATGGCTAGGCTCCAAGAGTACCCACATTCAGATGCAGGGGAGATGAGGTTGTATCATTTATTCATTAAAGACCCTACAGTGGTTTTTTTTGCTGAGGTATTGTGTAAACACTGCTGTCTTGTTAGGCGCTGGCAGGGATGTACCCCTGAGTCGTACCACTGAGATGTGATGGTTCAAGGAGAGCTCTGGACCTTCTCAACACACCAGCCAAAATGTCACAGGCCTTATCCAAACTCATGAAATACTCTCAGAGAAAACACTAATTAGCTATATTCCCCACAGCCTGCAACTTAGACGATATCCTTCTGCCTCCTACCCTCATGAACATCCCACAGCCTATCCTTCAAAGGCCAGCTTTCAGATTCCTCAAGACAGAACTAAGTGTGCCTTCCCCAGACATCCATATATTCTTATACTACTTAGGGTACTATTCTGTAGTATATTTGGAGACACAGAATGGTGCCACAGAAAAAAAGCTGTCCTACAGAAATCAAAGGCTTACCCCTTATTTACAAGTTGTGTGGCCCTGAACAAGTCACTTTAGGTTAGGTTTTTCTAGTCTATGGGAAAAAATGACAATTATATGCCTTCATTAGCAAGCACCCCAGGATTATCAAGTGAGATAGATAATTCATGGTAAATGGCTTCATTAAAGTTCGAAAGTTATTCTCTTATATGTACACATCTTATCTTCTTGCCAGTTTAAAACATTTTCAGAGCTGGGATCAAATGTTACCATCTAAATATCCGCTGCAGCCTTTTGCAGAATGCCTTGCATATGAACAGGCGTTGATAAGTTTGATGAAACATGCTGAATGGCTGTGAGATGAAAGGGAAGAAAAGTTTATATCCCTCTCATTCTGGAAAGGACCTGAGACACTGACAGACATGCTTCTTCAGCCACACTACTCAGCTGGCTGTCCCACTAACCACACTTCTAACACGCTCCTATTTGAAACAAGCCCTTCTCCCATCCCTGCACTGTGTATCTATCTGGATCCTCTCTCTCCTGTCTCCAACTCAAGCACACTTCCTCCTCCACTAAGCTTCTCATGCACTTTAACCCAAAAATCACTGTTCTCTTCCAACCAGTCTCTACCTCTATACCATTTATCACACAGATACTGCTTTATACATTGTTTGCCATATGTCCAGCCAGACTATAAGTTCACTGAGTTTATGATTGGCAAGTTTTCAAAGGCATCCCGGAGAACTTTAAAGAGCTGACCTTTTAATACAAGCATTTAGAAAACTCTGACAGAAAGGTCTGAAATGAGACCATCTTACATATGAACCACTATCCCTAAATGTTTGTAAACAAAATGTCATTAGCAGATTTTATCTACCATATTAGCTACACAAATGGAAGTAACATTTGAAAGTACAGAAAGAAAGAGTGAAGTTCTGCACCTTTTCTGCATGTCTCAAGTACTGAGACCAACATCCAATACGCAACAGAGAGACAGGATAGTGCTGTGGGTAACATCAGTCTTTGAAGCTGATGGTGGCTGAACACAGTAGTTACTAATACATATCTAACAAAAAAAAAAAAATGAATGACCTAAGCGGGATGTGGTGACGTGTAACTGTAATCCCAGCTACTTGGGAGGCTGGAGTAGGAGGATCATGAGTTCAATTCCCAACGTGGGCAATTCTGTGAGACCCTGCCTCAAAAAATAAAAAAAAGGATTAGGAATGTAGCCCACTACGGAGTGCCCCAGGGTTCAATTCCCAGTACTGGAAAAAAAGCAACACACACACAAACTGGACTGGTGTGTGTCAGATAGCTAGGGCAACAGCAGGTGGGTTTCTAGTGCAAGGGATACACTGGAAAATCAGTTGAGCATCTGTCTTGGAGTTGTATGTGCACATACAAACACATGTCCATAAGAGCAGTGAGTCAACAAAAACAGAAAAGCCAGGGACTCACCCGTTCTGTGGGCAACTCCTCCCCTGGCAGACAGGCGGCCGCAGCGCAGGCTATGTCCATCACGGTGGAGCTGGTGGGAGCATCGGTTGTGGAGGAAGACCTGGGCCGGCCTGCCTGGGACACAGCTGCCATCTCCTGGCCAGATTTCCTGTTGATCTGGGGACTCCCCTTTGGGGCCTCTGGCTTGCCCCGCCTACTATGCAAGCTGGTCCCTCTCTTCATCTTGGGTGGCACTCGGATCTGCTGCAGAACTCGGTTCAGAGCTGTGGGGTGGGTGGGGACACCATCAATCTCAGCACCTGTGTTCTGGCTGTCCAGATCCATGTCAGGTTCTGGATCGGCCTGAATCTGCTGAACATCGTGTGGAGACACTGAT
Organism: Hystrix cristata; assembly: GCA_004026905.1. Lineage (NCBI taxonomy): Eukaryota > Metazoa > Chordata > Mammalia > Rodentia > Hystricidae > Hystrix > Hystrix cristata. The sequence continues at coordinate 37,845 of PVJO010007297.1, forward strand.
GACCTCCTGCGCTGGTGCTGGAAGAGGTGCTTCAAGCCTTGGCCAATCACATTAATGTTCTCCAAAGCATTGTGGGTCATCTTAGATAACTTTTGTTCTGATTCTGTCTGCTTCCTGGCCTCTGCATCTTGGGATCTGCCTCCAGGATCAGGGTCCTCATATAACTGTTCACTGCCTGAAGGCTCCATCAGTAGATTTAACAGGCTTATTTGCAAACTCAAGAATGTTTAAACAGCAAGACTGTCAAATTAGGTAGGTATTTGCTTCAACAGTGACTATGCATGCAGCTCTGAGACGGAGGCTTCATGCCTATCTAGTATTTAAGAAAAGAAAAAGAAAAAGAAAAGAAACTTATATCATAAATCCATGCAGAAACTCCAGCATTAAAACAAAAAAAAACATGCCACTAGTAACGCAAATAGGCAATCTTTAATTGGAAGATTAAAAGATAGTTTTATAGATAGTGGATGATTATTTTCTAGAGTAGAAGAAATAAATACACAGCAAATTAAAAAAGCAATACCAAAATGAGAAAACCCCTGCACATTTTAAGTATGTGAAGAACTGGGCACTCGAGGCACTATCCTGGAGTGGACACTGCATTAATAGTTGACAGAGCAGTCACTGCTCAGGAAAGTGACAGACCACCCAATGTGTTTAGTCCAGCTGAGGCAATTTAATTTCTCTCATCCAAAACCACATTTTTTTGTGCACATGCTTAAACTCAACCGTGTAAATTAAAAATCAGCAGGAGTGGCTATTCCAGTCTAACTGCAGATGACTTTTAAAGAACACTTGTCAGCACTCATACTTATCAAGCTCACCGGTAATTAGAGGTTTGCTCTTCTGAGACAAAAATGGAAATAAAAATTTGTAAGCTGAATTCTCTGAGACACAAATGACCTTACTAGCTCCCTAGGAAGGAGCAGCTCAGACAGAACCAGTCTTTAGAGAAAGTAGAGCTTTGCTCTGTACCAATGTTCACAAAAAGAGATTCAAAGACATTCCCTTCTCAATAGTCTCATCCCGCCAGAGCTTCCCAGATATCAACACAAACTCAAAAGCAAAGAAGCAGCACAGTAACTGGGTATGAAGGAAAAGTAGACAAAATCAAAAGTCAAATAGCAGTACCACCAGTTATTAGATGCAAGCAATTAAAAGGAAGCTGAAACTAAGGCAGTGAGTACAACTGCCCTGGTTACTGAGATCACATGCATTAAACAAAACAAAACAAAACCAAAAAAACAAAAAGGAGGAATGGTTGATAGGGGATGTTTTCCCTTAACAGAAAGTATTTTTTACTGAGTTTGTGCACATACATAAAACAGAATTATACAAATGTACAGAAGCTGGTAAGACAAAACATGATACTGGAAGCTCTTTATTACTTTATTTTCCCTCCATATTTTTTTTTTTTAAATAAAAACTTTCAAACTCCCAGGCTAGGGGTGATGTCGTACATCTGTAATCCTGGCACTTGGGAAGCTGAGGTGGGAGGATCACCGTGAGTTTGAGGCTAGCCTGGGCTACATAGTGCATTCAAGGCCAGCCTAACTACATAGTGAGATCCTGTCTCAAAATAACAAAAACAAAAACAACAAACAAACAAACAAACAAAAAACAAAACTTGAAAACTCCCTACACTGCAAAGCACTTTGAACAACATAAGTCACTGGCAATAAAACACCACGGTGATCAAGTTCTGGGGATATGAGAACACCTTGCCACCAATTGGCTATCTAGAAGAATAAATTAATGGGAGTTCATTAGAGTTCAGAGGAACAGGAATGGAGCCCACTAGGGCTTGCTTTCTGATGACTCCTCTCAGAAGACCTTACCATTTTGTATAACCTCCCATGGCTGTTCCCTCATCTCCTCACTTGTTCGTGACTCAGGAACACAAACAGGGTAACAGGGTTAAAGAGATGTGTCTCTTATCAGTACTTCCAACTGTTAAACAGTATAAAATTCTCTGTTCCTAAATGAGGTAAATGAAGAGTAGCCAAGAGAATGGAAAATTTCATTGCTTTTCACTCAAATGCTTTGTGAGCCTATTGAAATCTTGCCACCCCATTATGGCCTCTCACCCTTTTCCTGATTATATACTTGCTTTTTTAGTCTCTGTCCCTTTGGGAAAGCTAGGAAAGAAACCCTTAACTCTTATGAATGACTTATTGGTCCTCAGTGCAGTTTCTGTGAGCTCCTTGTGGTTAGAAATGTTGGCAATAGTGTGTTTAATGATGCTCCCCCTAAAAAAAAACAAACAAAAAAATTATGCTCCCCCTTCCTCACCAGTTTGTCTGGCAGACTAATGACCACTGAATTATTTCTAATCTCCTCAGAGAAAGGGTGTTGTGTGCAAGATACTCAACTGATCTCTTCTTGCACGGGCTGTTTAGATTGAGAAGATGGCTACGTCAAGGCACCAGGCTGACAGTGAACAGGGAGTCCAAGTTTTTCCTTATTTGCACTGCATTAGTTAAATAATACAATAGATATTTTGTTATTGTTGTAAGTAAAATGTATAAAATAAGTTGATCTCATGAGATTAAAAGACACCAGGAATAGAAGAATTGGTGTCAAGGTTAGTTGAGAAACCTACTTATGTCATATACAAAGGTTTTACAATTTGTTCCTCTGCAAGTTTATTTCTTTGGGTAGAGCTTTAAACAAATCAAACGATCATCTGTTGGCTTCCTATTTTATTTATTTATTTATTTTTTGTGCCAGAGATCGAACTCAGGACCTTGGACTTGCTAGGTAAGCACTCTAACCACTAAGCTAAATCCCCAGCTGGCATCCTCTTTTAAAAAGTGGAGAATGTGGCACATGGTAAATGCTGTATCAGTAATTTCATCCTAGATTTCACTAGCATTTGTATACCATTTATTTTCAGGTATTTGAAAAGGTGATCAATTACAATGAATGCCAGCATTCCCTAGGAAAATCTAAAACAGGATCAATTTATAAGCAAAGGCTTGCAAAGCTAAGGCTGCCAAACAAGGCTCTCTTCACAGCTGCAAAGATGAGGTGACAGAATGGGGTGGAATCCAGGATTTCTGGAGGCAGGACTCACCTTAATTATACTAACTGGCACAGGCTCATAGAGCAGAAGCTCGGCAGAAACCCAAACTGAGCTTTAAGCATTTTTACACACAACCTACTGCGTTGATTATAAAATGTAATCTGGCACTATACTTGCAGCTATTATATTACTGCTGTAATATTAGCACCACAAGAAATGTGGTCAGAGTTTTTCAAGTTCCTAAAATTTTCTGCACAGAAAATCTTTAAGGCCATCTTTCAATATAAAACACACATTATGGAAGGCTGAATGCTATAGCAAAAATACCAGACAGTAATGCTTAGTAATCAACTCTGTAAATATGCTTATAGGAAGAATGCAAGCCCTGAAGGAACTAGATAATCTCACAGTGTTTCAGGATTCTTCTATTTCTTCCCTAAGACAATAAAGCTCAAATAATAACTACTGCAAACAGTTCATAAAAATTTCCCAATTAACTGTTTTTAGATCCTCGGTTTAATATAAACAATGTGACCGCAAAACCTACTGCATTTTGCTAGGGGGAAGGTGCCGGCTTCTCTTCTATTAGCTCGACCTCTGTAAAAGGTGAAGTTCTTCTAAGTAAGCCAGAAGAGCAGAGGAGCAGAAAAGGCAGCAAAATGACATGAGCAGAGGCAGGAAGGGGAAGGAGAAAGAGGCAGGAAAGATAAGGGAAAGGCAGCTACCTGCAGACCAAGCATTTCTGATAATTTTATATTCTCAGAATTTTCAGTAACTAATTTTTCTGTCATAGCTTTGTTAAAGAATACGCCATTAGTTCACAGAAGGGAAATAAGCTGCTCTGAATTAATATCAGAAGTAAATAAAAAAATGTTTAAAATTTGACAAATACTCATGTGAGTGCTCTACAAAATCATTCCAAATTATATCTTTCCATTTTATTCCTATAAATTTTTCTCTCCCATTTTTTAGTTTTGACAGACGTGATAACCAAAGCTTTTTGATTTGCCACAAACCAAGTTCACCCACTGATTAGAGTGAGCTGGATACTTGCCTTCACTGCTGCTGCTTGAGCTCTCTAGGGTGCACAGGAATCTTCTGGGAAAAGCTGTAGAAAACACCAAGAATTATATAGTGAGCAACCTGGAGAGAAACTTATTTGTTACAAACATACAGAAAAGAAACTCTGAAAATACAAAAATGCAAGTATGTTAACAGGCCTTATCTCCTAGTGGTAGGAAGGAATACAGTACATTTTTCTAGTGCTTTGCAGTATCTTCTCATTTTGTAAAAGTATAATCAAGAAAAATTAAGATAGACGGTATTGTGGAAAAAAGAACATCAACTTGTCAGCACTTAAAAAAAGTGAAAGAGGCCAATGTCTTGGTGAGCCAATCAACCTTGACTGTTGACGTGACTGGACTGAGAGCTGCCCAGGGGTCAGTGCAGCACACTACTGGGTGTTTCTGAGAGGGTCGTGGAGGCATGGCCTCGGGGACTCTACTGCGTCCCTGGCCCCTCCTCTATGGGGCTTTTTCTCTGCGCTCCGCCTCCCAGCTGCCATGATGTGAGTGGCTTTGCTCTACCACGATGCTCCTGCTTTGGACCAGTCGGCCATGGAATGAAACCTCTGAAACTGTGAGCCAAATTAGATTTCCTTCCTTTAAGTGTGGAAAGTTGATCAGTACAGAAAATGGGTACCAGAGAGATGGGGTCACTGCTATCATTGCTGTGACTAGAGCTGACCATGGGGTTCAGAAGTGTTTGTAACTCGTTTGTGGGAGAAGTCAGAAGACAGGCTAGAGCATGCCCAAAATGCTGTAAGCAGAAAATGATGGGTGATTCTGGTGGGAGTTACAAGACTGTAATGCTAGTGGTAAACCAGGCTCGTGAGGTTTTAGATGAGAACAAGGGAATTCTATTGGGAACTGGACTACAGGCCACGTGTGTTACATTCTGGCAAGAAATCTTTCTACATTTTTTGTCAGTCCCCTGAACTGTGTGAGACTGAATTTAAGGACGATGGACTAATTAATGTGATGGAGGAAATTTCAAGGCAGCACAACCCTCAAGCTGAGGTTCTATACTGCTGGCTGTTTTTAGCCAGATTTATAGCGAGAACTAGAAGCAAAATGCAGAGCAGAAAGATTAGAGGAAAAAACTGCCCAGAGGAGAATCATGCATACAGTTGGAGGGCAGAGCAAAACTGGTATGATTGCTGAGAGATTAACACTGTCAAAGAGAAACCAAGTACTTTGAACCAGGACAAGAAAGATGCCTTACGGGCATCTCAGGACTCAGCAGAACCTCACTGAGTGCAGGCTCAAGGGTACAAATGTGTCAACCTTTCATTTGAGAAGAGACCCTAGATGCCTAGCGGGTTGCCTAGGGAACTGGTTCCCCAGGACTCATTTCATGATGCTCAGCCATCTAAGCACTCAGAGGCTGCTGCAGCCATGGCCCAAAGTGGCCTGGCTGCTGCTTGCTGGTTTTTCAGGCATGCAGAATGCAAGCGTTATGAGGTTACACAGGCTTCCGCCCACATTTCACAGAAAGGCCTAAGGGGTGAGCAAAAATGTATGGCAGGGTAGTCCCTGTCAGGAGCCCCTCAGAAGGTAGTACGATACAAGAAAGGAGGAACGTGTGCCTGAAAAGTTGGCCCATGTGGAGAGAAGCCATGTGGGCTACAAATATCAAAGCCATAGAGGTAGGGTCACCCAAGCTCCCTGGAGCTTACATCTCACCACCATGGGCTCTGGATGCCAGACATGGACCTAGAGGACTTAATGTTTGCCCTGACGGGTCTGGGTCTTTTTTTGGTCCTATTCTTTTCTATCTCTTATTCTTCCCTTTCTGAAGTAGCTCTAGAAGTCCTCTTTCATGTCTTTTCGTGGCTGTCTTGATGTCCTGAATCAAATCCAAGTGCTTACAGTAATTTCTGTCAAATAAAAACATTATGTCCTCATCTGCCTTATTCACTAACTCTGGCATCATGTGACTTCTGGTTTTCCTTCAAAGTCAAAATGACCATGAATGATAAACATTTTGAAATGATTCAGAATGAGGCAGCCACAATAGTGCAACTAAAGACACTCAGGAAAGAGGACCCTCAGAATTGCTTCAGAAAGTGGCAGGAATGATGGGAGGAGTGTGTTTGAAGCTGGGTGGTGGTGGTGATAGTGGTAGTGGTGTTTTGCTTTAATGAGAGCAAACACTTCCCACCATCCTGCCACCAGCCTCACATTCTAGACAGTAAGCACCTTCTCCCTGTTTTCCTGGAATATGCCCTTCCCCTTTATGAAGGCAGGGGACAGTGCTTAGCCTAGATCATGGTGTGCCTGGCAGAGGGGGCCTTCCACTGCTCGAGCTAAAGCTCAAAACTAATGCCTGAGATGGGCCCCTTCATTCATTCATCAAAAATTGAGCACCTACTAAATACCAGCCCCTGGGTAATCCCAGTTCTTTTAGGGCTCTCAGGTTGAGGGAAGAGATGACAAACATCAGATGGCAACTAGCATTATGGCTAGCACATGGGAGGGTGATCAGGAGGGTCAAGAATGGCACTGACATGCTACACGTAGTGGGCAGAGGAGACTGCACTGTAGGACAACACTTAAGCAATGATTTGAGGAGGTAAGGGTGCAAGTTCCAGGCAATATGAGTATTCCGGGTAGGGGGCCGCAGTCTGTTCTCCTGGGACTTGGAAGCTACACAGGTCACAAGACTCACAGCATTCAAACTGGGAAGGTCCTCTACACACCAGATGATGTGGTCACTTGAAGTCTAGAAGAGGGAATGGCAAGTAGAAAGGCCCATGAGGGGTAGTACTTTAAGAGGGATTAATGACAATGTGCCTTTTACGATTATAAAATTTTTTAAGTCAAATGTTCACTGTACTTTTTGATCACACTATGCATATTCTCTAACAGCATGGATCCCTAAGGTTCAAGAGGGAGAAATCCCACTCATCTCCCCTTTTTCTTTTCCCACTTTCTCCTGCCCAAGCTTGCAGGCAATTCAGCAGGGATAAAGCCACACCTGACACTGGGTGGGCACCTCAGGTGCTCTCCCACACCAGAGAAAACATGGTCCTAACAACAAATTAAAAATCCCACTGCAGGCAGGAAGAGTAAGCCAGAAACCAGGACAAACTACAGTCTGAGTGTGGCCCAGCATCAGTGTGAAGTCTGTGAGGCTGCAATCACGGGAGACTTTCCATCCTCGAGGGGCTTTTCCTCCAGAACCTCCAAAGACTCCTCAATGCAGCTGGAAATCAAGGAGAGAGCTCCTCACTTCCATCATCTGAAAGTGTGGAACTCACAGTGGGGTGGGGTGGACAGCAGTCAATTAAGCCATTCCAGATCCACTTCCCATATCTCCCAGTGTAACAACACCAATGCCTGTGCCCTGAGAACAGTGGTAGATCCCACTACACTAGGGGAAGGGAAAGCAGGCCAGCACCTATTCGTCACTATCTATGGTGACAACAGCCTTAATACGCAGGGGAGACAGGCTTAAGAAACCTTAGCCTAGGATTCTGTCGAATACTCACTGCAGTTAGGGAAAAAGAAGGGAAAGGGTGCAGAATTTTGTGAAGGCATACCCCCAGACCCAGGCTCCAGTACCAACATAAATCCGAGATTTAATCAGAGTGTCACAGAACTGTTCTCACCCTCCACCACCATTAACAATCTCTGAGTAAAAGTAACAGTGGACCACAGCTGGGAGAGCCTCTGAGGAAGAGCCTCTTGGGAGAGCCACAAGAGATACTCTGAGGAAGGGTACAGAGGGAAACTCAAAGCCAAGCAGAGACAAGGAACAAGTTATTAGTAGGAAAATTTAAAGCCTCTTGTTCCCATAGCAACAACAAATGTCAATTCCAGTAACCATAGCAGTAATAACCATCAAACACACTGAATCTCCGAATCTATTAACCCTAACCGTTGCCCTGCAGGAAACCTGTAGCCAAACAGATCAAAGCATATCAAATATTTTCCTGAGTATCTCCTGCCACAGACAACACACGCAGCTCAGACTAATGCATGCTAAAGACAGTGATGGAGCAGAGACAAAGCAATCAGAACCAGAGAATTTACAACAGTCAATGCACTAAATGTTGCAGTGGAAATGGCAAACAACATGTGTGATCACATAGGTAGTTTCACACAGAAATGGAGATCATAAGCAAGATCAAGTATAAATGCTAGAAATGAAAACACAATGACAACAAATAGTTTTAACAAGCACAATCTACATACTAAAACAATACACTTTAATCAACTGAAAAAAGAACTTGAAAACTGTCTAGCAAAACTGCCCGAAAAGAAATTTTCCTACTTGGAGAACATTCAAGAGACGTGAGAACATGTTAAACACTGTTACACGCTCATACTTGGAGGTCTAGGAGCAGAAGAGAGAGAGGATGGAGCAGAAGAAATGTTCAAATGGCCAAGAACTTACCCAAAGTTAGTAACAGGACACCAAACTTTATATTAAGAAACCCTGAAAATATGTACTAAACAGGATAAATGCCCAGAAAATGAGCCTAGCATATAGTCATGGCCATGTCTAGATGTCCCCCAAAGCCTCATGTGGTCATAGGTGGGGCTTTTTCAGCAGTGGCTGGATCTAGGGCGTGTGATTAGTAAATTAGTTCTCTGATTGATTTGGCATAGTTCTGGGTGTTTTAATGGGAAGGCCCACCTTGGGTATGAGTGCTACCTGCTCTAAGGGTGTGTAGCTCGGATAGAATATAAGGAACAGAAAGAAGGCTGCTGTGGTCATTTGCTGCTGCCGAGGTCACTTGCTGCTGCTGGTTCGCTACTTTCTGCCCACCATACCTCTCCTCTGCGATGCCCCTCTGCCAAGCCACTCTGCCTTGGAGCCAGAACTATGAACTGAAACCTCTACAAACTATGAGCCAAATAAGCCCTTCCTTCCTTAACTTCAGTTGTCAGGTATTTTGTTTCAGCACCAAGAACGGTAATTAAGACACACATCGTGCCCAAATGTTCAAAAGTGCAATGGTCGACTGACTGTGTCAACTTGAGTAAGAGCTCAACTAAACTGGCTCACCAATTCCACACCCCAGAGTGTGGAAGACCCGCCCCAGGGTGGCCTGGCGCCGGGATGGTACAAAGGGGAGATGAAGAAGGACAGATCTGCTTCGGTTGCTTCAGAGGAGCTCCAGTCTTTGCCTTCACCTTGGACGTCATCTCCTGGCTTCCAGCACACTCTTCAGCCTTCCACTGCTGACCCTTCGGCCTCCTGATACAGACTTGCATGGGACACTGCAGTGAGCTCCACATCTTTGACGGGATCCTCCAGATCTCCAGTGTGCACAGACCCTCTGCACTTTTTCACATCCATCTCCGTGGGTGGCCCTTGTAAGCCAATCCATAAATTCTTATATATTCATGTATCTTGTATTACGCCTGTTTTTCTAGTAAATACTGACTGATACAAAAGCCAAGGAGAAAACTCTGTAGGCAGTTAGAGAACAGAAAGCGTGTTACATACAAAGGAAGAATGATCAGAATTGAAAAAGCTACTGTTAGAAACCTGGCAAGTAAGAATGCAGTGGACTGATGACTTTACAGTATTGAAAGTAAACAACTGTCCACCCAGCACTCCGTATCCCATGCAAACAGCCCTCATGTGTAAAGAAGAAGTAAAGGCTTTCCCAGACTAACCAAAACAACATGCCGTCAGCAAATCTGCCCATTAGAAATACTAAAGAAGTTCTTCAGGCACAGGAGTTTGTAAAGGTTAGAGGCCCAGGTCTACAAATGAAGAATAAATGAAGGTAAAACATAATCTCTTATTTTCCACTGCTCTAAAAGGTAACTACTGAAAGCTGTACTAATGGATTGGGTGTGTACTACGCACGGAACAACGAAATGTATGACAATGCAGAGCGGAGAGGAAGAATGGGAAGATTCTGTGATGATATCACATGTGAAGTGATTAAAATATTTGAAGGTGATCTCAGGCTAGTTAAAAATGTATACTGTACACCCAAAGACAACCACTACAATATCTTTTTTAAAGAAATATAAATGATAAGTCGATAAACAGAAGTTCAAAGGAAAAGCTCAATTTGCAGCAGAGAAGGTAGAAGAAAAAAGAAACAAATGCAACAAATAAATAATCATCAAGAGCAGGCTTTCATCTAGCACATTAGTGACTGGGTGTAAATGGGAATGGTTTAAACACAGTGCCTGCTACCCAATGCTGCTAGTCTGTGTCTGGAACATCCCAAGAGGCATGTGGAAGCATGGGTCCCAGTTCTGTGCTGCTGGCTGGTGATGGAAACCCTAAGAGATGAGCCTGCTGGGACTTCAGGTCACCGTGGCAGCCTTTCAGAGGGGCCACAGGACCACCTCCTCTTCTGCCTAATCCTGAGCTAGGCAGCACTGCTATGCCATTCACTGCTCTCCACCACCACGTGCCATCTTCGTGTAGGCCTAAAAAGCAATAGGCCATGTGGCATGGCCTGGAACTTCCAAAACTATGAACCCAAGTGTTCCTTTTTTCCTGAGTTGGTTTACTTCAGGTATCTGTAACAAGAGTGGAAAGCTGACTACCACAGACCCTAAATATTTATCCACAAAGTTTCAAAATACATAAGGCAAAAACTGATATGACAAGGGAACAGAAAAATCCACAAGTGTAATTGTAGACTTGCAACACTACTGATAAAACAAGTAAGAGGAACATGAGGAAGCCATACATAGGTGAGCTCAATCGTTGAGTACCATCTCCTTCCCTTAACTTAGGTGACATTCACAGGACATTCCGTGCTAATGATAGCTGACAATATGTTTTCAAGTATACACAGAACATTCGCAAAGATACACCAGGTTCTAAGCCATAAAACAACTTTAAATACTAAGAAAACAGAAATAATACAGTCAGGAGTGGCTAAGGCAGGAAGATCCCCAGTTGTGTTGTGTTGTCTAGTACTTCCAGGTATGACACTGGTTCTCTGTTCAAAAAGAACAGATTGTGCATGCGTGTGTGTGTGCGTGCGTCTGTGTCTCACACAGTATGGCACACAATAATCACAATAAGAGGCTACAGTGTTCATGTCTCTGTTTCTTCTCCAGGGATGGACATCCAGAAGAAGAGGAAGGCCTTCTTCAACCCTACAGATGGCTGACCAGCTGACAAAAAGGCAGTCTAACACAGAGGTTAGGAGAGTGGGCTTCCATGGGAGCACTGATCAGCTGTGTGTCTTGGGGCAAGGCCTTAGATGAGGAGCTGTTTCCTCACTGGTAGATGGCAACAAGACTTGCCTCCTAGAGCTGTGAGAATTAAACAAGATAATGTACAGAGCTCATTTTCCTAGCTCCTGGAAATAGTCATTGCAGGAGGAATAGGATTGGGGTGGGGGGAAGAAACCAGAGAAATGCAGCAGGATTACCGACTGGCGAGATGCCCTCATGCGATCAGTGGACAGCCCATGCTGACCAACAACTCTTTGCTCAGGTCATGTCCACTGATCTCTCATGGGTGTCTGATGCTGTTCTCGAACCCTACTTCATTTCTCTAGTTTATTCACTCCCTATTCTCTTAATATTCCACATTTCTTAGCTCTTCAAACCCCATGCCCCCTCAACCCTCATTCTTCTAATGACCCGGTTTCCTACATTCCTGAGATATTCTGCTGTTGTTTTAGCTCCCTTGTCTACTAGTTGCACATTCTTGAGCAAATTAATTTGATTTCTGAGTAAGGATAAAAATATTTCTTATCCCATAGCATTAATTTTAAAGAATAAATGGGACAATATATCCATGAAAGCATAAAGTAAACAAATAATAAGTGACAGTCACTATAATTTTTTACTACTACTAAACATATACCACATCATGACCATGAAGTAACTTTAAATAAAACAACTTAAGGATTAAACTTAATGCATGTATTTAGACATCCTATATATAATATTCTTATATACTTACATGTACATATACAAATATATGTATGTACATATCCATTACTTCAACTAAACAGCTTAGCTAATTAGCTTAGCTCTTTAGATTAGTTATTTGAAAACTGTTAGTATTTTATTAAAATGCCTGCCTTTCTTTCTTAAAAATGGATAGAAAATCTGTAACAAAGTATAAATCATGATAGCAAAACATATGAAAGGATCCTACTATCTCATTGGTTAATGTTCTTCTGCTTACTCTGTTCAAATATGGTCCTCTTCTTTTGTCTCTCCTTTCATATAATTCAACTAAACAAATGTTTGAGTGCCTTAAAAATGCAAGGCACTCTAATACCCTAGCTGGGTCAATAAGTAATTAGAAAAGAATTCTACCTTTCTCCCTCCTCTACTTCACTGAAACCAAGAGACACCTTATTTTCTCCTCATCTTACTGATGTCAACAATCTGTGTGGGACTGGGGTGTTGCTCAGAGGGAGAGCATGTGGTTCGCATGCAGGAGGCCCCAAGTTCAGAAAACAACAGTATACATTTAGGCCAGACCTAAGAAACAGATACTTATTTTCCTATCTTGTCCTCCTATCAGAGCCCTTTCTGTGAAATAACTCACATCCAAAATACTGGCATTTGCTCCAAAGGATTAATTACTGAACAGCACCCACGATGAAGCCAGTGAACACAGATCTGTTCCACACTGGGGCTTCTGTCCCCCGTCCCAGCAGTGCACGTAACAGTCTTCCAAACAATACTCACAACGCATTCGTGCCCAGGATCATGACGTGGAGCACAGTGAAATCAGCGCACACACAGCCCGCACCATCCACACGTGCTCTGACAGACCTGGTTGGGGCCGCCGTATGGCTCCCGGGCACGCACACCCGCAGGCCTATGCAGCACCGTGCTCTGGCTCCACATACACTCCTCCACTTCCTGGGGCCGCACTCCAGCTTTTGAGGAAAGAAAAGAAAGCTACCAATTGAGTGGCTCAGACGTCCGGCAAGGCAAAAAGAGAAAGGCTGTTACATAAACCCCATTAAACAAACATCTACTTGGCATAAATGCAAGCAAGTTCGTTATAAAACACAACAAAAGCTTCACATACAGTTAGTTGGCCCCTCACAGGCACAGAGTCTGCACCGTGGTGGACTCAACCAGCCTCGGACGGAACACACTGGGAACAAAGACAGTGTCTGTACAACTATTCATAAAACGATTATGTTGCATTAGGTATTGTGAGTAAACTGAAATGATTTAAAGCATACAGAAGGATGAGTGTAGGGCCATTTGTGTACGTATTTTGGTTTTCTGAATCAGCGCCTCCCTGTGCAGTCCAGGCTGGCCTTGAACTCACAGGGATCCTTATGTCCCTACATCACCATGCCTGTCCACTACACCATTTTATATGAGGGACCTCAGCACATGCAGATTTTGGTACGTGGAAGGATTCTGCAGCCACACCCCCACAAATACTGACAGACAACTATATAGTATTTTAATTTTTTTAAGGATCTAAGAATAAGAAAATACTCAGATATGCTTTTGCCAAATTATAAACTATTTACCACTTCACACCCATTAGGATAGCTATTAAAAAATAAGTGTTATCAAGGATGGGGAGAAACTGGAATCTTTGTGGGCTACTGGTGGGAATATAAGATGGTACTGCCACTGTGAAAAACAGTATGGCAGTATTTCAAAAAATTAAAAATGGAATTCCAGACACAGAACTGATCCAGCAATTCTAGTTCCAAAAACACATCCAAAAGAATTGCAAGCAGGATCTCAAAGGGATATCTGTCCAACCACGTTCACCGCAACATTATTCACAATAGGTAAAATGTGGAAACAATTCATCCATCCACTGATAGATAAATGTGGCTAATTGGAGATTTAGCTCAACTGGTAGAGCACTTCCCTAGCAAGTGCAAGGCTCTGAGTTCAATCCCTGGCACCAAACAAAAAAAAAAAGTGGCTGAACAAAATGCAGTATATAAATACAATGGAACATAGTTCCATCTTAAAAGGGAGAAAAATCTGCACTATGCTACAACACAGATGAAGCTTCAGAACATTACACTAAGGGAAGTAAGCCAATCAGAAAAAGACAAATACTGTATGATTACACTAACATAAGATACTTAGAGTAGTCAGAATCACAGAGACAGAAGGTAGAATGGGGCTTTTCAGGTAATAGGGTAAGGAAGGAAGAGGATTTACTGAGTTTAGGATTTCTTTTTGTGTGTGTGTTGTGTGCTGGGGATCGAACTCAGGGCCTTGTGTTTGCAAGGCAAGCACTCTAACCACTGAGCTACCCAACAGGATTTCAATTTTACAAGACCAAAAGTGCTATGTAAGGCTGGGTGTGGTGGCACATGCCTGTAATCCCAACACTCAGAAAGCTGAGGCAGGAGGATCGCCACAAGTTCAAGGCCAGCCTATATGGTAAGACTCTGTCTCAAAAAACACAAAAAACAAAAAAGCTATGCCAATAGGTGGTAGTAATGGCTACGCATTATGAATATATTTATTTATTTTTTTTGTTTTGTTTTTTTTTGTGGTGCCGGGGATTGAACTCAGGCCCTTGTGCTTACAAGGCAAGCACTCTAATCACTGAGCTAAATCCCCAGCCCCATTATGAATATATTTAATACCACTGACCTAAACACTTACAAATGATTAAGACTGTAGATTTTATGTTATGTATATATTACAATAAAAAAATTAAAAAGAAGTTAATCACACATCATCTAAGCCAGAGAATGATACATCTTAAAGCCAAACAATACCTATTTTGTTTTTAATTATCTCTCCACAGTAATGCCATTAGCTGATATGCTTCTGAGCAAGGGGTCATTTTAGTCAATCCCAGAATAAAAACAAAAGGTTTATGGGAGAGAAGGAGCTGCTGAGCAGGGAAGTAGGGAATACACTATTAACTACTGCAAAGGTCAACTGATAGTGCACCCCTAATTACATGCAAGCACTCAGGAAACATGAAGAGGAAAAGAATATTTCCTGGAAGCATTAAAATGACTGATTTAATCATGCATTCAGAAAGTATTGTCTAATTCCTGCTCTTTGGCTAAAACTGCAGTATGGCTAGGCATGGTGACACGTGCACAGGAGGACCACAAGTTTGAGGCCATCTGGGCAAAACTTAGCAAGATCCTGCCTCAAAATCAAATGTACAAGGGCTGCGGGTGTAGCTCAGCATCATAGCGCTTGCCTGGCACACATGAGACCCTGGGTTCAATCCCCAGTACTAGAGCACAAACTGCAGTGTAAACCAACAAACATAAACATCTAAAGGCAGGAAAAGTACCTGTAAGCACAGAAGTACAGAAAAGCAATTCCTACACGTGTATTTACTTATATTGTAAGAGCAAAATAATACAAACTGAACAAAATAAGAAGGTGTATCTAAACCTAAGTATTGTGTTTTCTCTTTCCCTAAGACATCTCCCTTTGGCTGACACCAAAAGGTACCTCAAGACAGATACATCTAAAACCTAACTCATGATCTTCCTCTAAAGCAAGCTGTCTTTCTTCAGTGTCCCTTTTCTCAGTGAAGGGCGCGAAGCAGCTTGAGCCAGACTCCTACAACCCTCTCTCCTCTACTTCCATTCCACTCACCACCCAGCTCTGCTGAATGCACCTCCTCAATATTCCTGAACCCGCTCCTTTCTGTCTTGCTCACCCATGCCACTCCTGTCCAAGTGAGCCATTGCCATCTCTCATCTAGGCAGTGACACCTACTCTGGCCCCTCCAATCCATTCTGCACCTTGAAATGTTCTTGTCAGAAAGGTAAATCTTGTGGTGGCCTTTCTTGGTCAAAACCCTTCAATGGTCAAAGAAAAACTTGAGGACTACACACATGGATTCACCAAAATGCTTACAGGAATTATTGAAGAAAACTTCCCAGATATAAAAAGAGACCTTAAAATGCAAGTAAGTGATGCTATCAGATGCCAAATAACTATGACAAAAGGAGACATTGACCAAGGCATATTCTTATCAAATTCACAGATTGTCAGCAAAAAAATAGAATTTTAAAGGCAGTCAGAGAAAAACAAAAAATCACATATACAGGTAAACCAATTAGAATCACAGCAGATCTCTCAGCACAAACCTTGAAGGCCAGAAGAGCTTGGAGTAAAGTATGTCAAGCAGTATGAGCAAATAACTTCCAACCCAGATTAATGTACCCAGCAAAACTATTCTTCAAAATATATGGCGAAATTAGGTATTTCCATGAAAAAGACCAGATCAGAAGATATATGAGAACTAAACCAGCTCTAGAGAAAATACTCAAGAATATCCTTGACAGAAACACAGGACTGGACACACCTGAAAACAGTGAGGAAACTAGTGAGGTCAGGGGATAAACAACAACAACCATAGAAAAAGTAAAACAAACAATAAACCAACAGACAAAGAAGACAATGATAGTAAATAACCAACTCATCTCAGTAATATCTATCAATGTTAATGGCCTCAATTCTCCAATCAAAAGACACAGACTGGCAGACTGGATCAAAAAACAGAATCCTACAATCCGTTGCATTCAAGAAACCCATCTAGCCCAAAAAGATATTCATAGACTTACAATTAAAAGATGGAAAACAACATTTCATCCACCAGGACCCAAAAAACAAGCAGGGGTAGCAATTCTAATATCAGACATGGTAAACTTCAAGTTAAAACAGATTAGAAGAGACAAACAAGGTTACTACATACTAGTTAAAGGAACAATCCAACAAGAAGAGATAACTTTGAAACATTTATGCACCAAATACTGGTGCACCTACCTTCATAAAACAAAAAGTGCTAAAACTAGAAGATCAAACAAACATTAACACAATCACTGTAGGGGACTTTAACACCCCACTTTCACAAAGAGACAGATCAACTAAACAAAAAGTCAACAGAGAAACTTCAGAGCTGATCCACACCCTTGAACTTATGGACCTAACAGACATATATAGAGTATTCTGGCCCGCCACAACAGAGTATAGATTCTTTTTTGCAGCACATGGTACATTTCCCAAAATAGATCACATACTAGTTCAAAGCTGGCCAAAGTAAATATAAAAGAATCAAAATTATCCCATGCCTACTATCTGACCACAGTGCAATGAAAATAGAAATCAGTGAAAGACAAAAAGTTGGAAAAGGCAAAAACTCCTGGAAAATTAACAACATACGCCTAAACAACCAATGGGTCACAGAAGAAATTAAAGAAGAAATTTAAAAATTTCTGGAAGATAATGACAATAACCACACAACTCAACGAAACCTTTGTGACACTCTGCAAGCAGTTCTAAGAGGAAAATTTATAGCAATAAATGCACACATTAGGAAAACAGAACAAGCACAAATGAACAACCTTCTGAAAAGTCTTAAACTACTTGAGAAACAGCAACAAACCAGCCCCAAACCGAAACTAAGAAGACAAACCATAAAGATGCAAGCAGAAATTAATGAAACCAAAAAAACTGTAAAACAAATAAATGAAGTGAAGAGCTGGTTCTTTGAAAGAATAAAGAAAATAGACAAGCTATTAGCCAGACTTACTAATAGAAAAGGATCATATAAATGCAATTAGAAACGACAAAGGTGAAATGACAACAGACATCATTGAAATCCAGAAGATAGTAACTACTTTGAAAAATTATATTCCAACAAACTAGTAAATACAGAAGAAATGGACAGACTTCTAGACACAAACAAACTACCTCATGAAGGTGCAAATACATTTAACAACCCAATCATAAGCAAGGAAATTGACTCAGTAATAAAGAATCTACCAACTAAAAAAAGCCCAGGACCTGATGGATTCACAGCCAAATTCTACAAAATCTTTAGGGAGATTATATCACCAATATTCCTCAAGTTGTTCAAAGAAATTGAAAGGGATGGAGTGCTCCCAAACTCGCTTATGGTAGCCAGTATTATCCTGATCTCTAAACCAGACAAAGACTAAATAAGAGAACCATAGGCCAATCTCCTTAATGAACATGTATGCAAAAATCCTCAACAAGATATTAGCAAACAGAATGCAACATATTATCAAAAAGCTGATACACCACGATCAAGCAGGTTTCATCCAAGGATGGTTCACCATACAAATGACTATAAATGTAAATACACCACATAAATAGGAGCAAGGTCAAAAACGAAATGATCATATCAATAGATGTGGAAAAGACTTTCGACAATATCCAACACACCTTCCTGATTAAAAAAACCCTGAAGAAAATAGGCATATAAGGACCACAGCTGAATATGATAAAGGCTATCTATGACAAACCAATAGCCAGAATCATACTAAATGGAAAAAACTGAAAGCATTCCCCCTAAAAGCAGGAACAAGACAAGGATGTTCACTATCACCTCCGTTATTCAACATAGTACTTGAAACATTAGCTGGAGCAATTAGGCAAGAAGAAGAAATAAAATACATACAGGAAAGGAAGAACTCAAATTATCACTATTTACATATGACATGATACTCTACATGGAAGACCCAAAGAACTCCACCAAAAAGCTCCTAGAATTAATAACCAACATCAGCAAAGTAGCAGGATATAAGATCAACACACAATAATCATTAGCATTTGTATATACCAACAATGAACAGGATGAGAAGAAAACTATGAAAAAAGTACCATTCACAGTTGCTTCAAGAAAAATGAAATACTCGGCAATTAACCTAACTAAAGAAGTGAAAGATCTCTACAAAGAAAACTACAGCACTCTGAAAAAAGAGATTGAAGAGGACTTTAGAAAATGGAAAGATGTCCCTTGCTCCTGGTTAGGCAAAACCAATATTGTTAAAACTTCTAAAACTGTTATACAGGTTCAATGCAGTCCCAATCAAAATACCAACAGCATACTTTACAGATCTAGAGGAAACAATACTAAAATTTGTATGGAACCAGAAGAAACTCCAAGTAGCAAAAGCAATACTGGGCAATAAGACCAAAGCAGGTGGCATAGCAATACCAGACTTCAAGCTATACTACAAAGCAAGAGTAATAAAAACGTCATGGTCCTGTAACAAAAACAGATACATGGACCAACGAAACAGAATCAAGGACACAGAAACTTCCCCGGACACATTCAAATACATGATCTTTGACAAATGGTCCAAAAGCATATGTCGGAGGAAAGATATAGCCTATTCAACAAATGGTGTTGTGAAAACTGGTTATCCATTCGTACAAGATGAAACTAGACCCATATCTCTCACATATACTAAATTAAAATCAAAATGGATCAAAGATCTAAATATTAAAACAGAAACATTAAACCTTGTGGAAGACAAAATAGTGAAACACTTGAAGACACAGGAGCAGGATTTCTAAACAGAACCTCAGTTTCACAGGAAACAGCAACAAGAATCAACAAATCATATTATATTAGACTAAAGAGTTTCTGTACAGCAAGAGTCAATGAGTAGAGTGAAGAGAAAACATACTGAATGGGGAAAAAATCTTTGGCAGCTACTCCTCAGACAGAGGACTAATATCTAGAATATACAAAGAGCTAAAAAAAAATTAAGCCACCTAAAATTAATGATCCACTCAAGAAATGGGGTAGAGAAATGAACAGACACTTCACAGTGGAAGAAATACAAATGGCCAAGAAATATATGAAAAAATGTTCAACATCTTTGGCCATTAGAAAAATGCAAACTAAAACAACACTAAGATTCCATCTCACCCTGGAAAGAATGACAATCATTAGGAAATCAAACAATAACAAATGCTGGTGGGGCTGTGGTGAAAAACGAACTCTCTTACATTGTTGGTGGGAATGCACACTAATACAACCATTATGGAAATCAGTATGGAGATTTCTCAAAAGCCTGAAAGTAGAAATCTCATATGACCCAGCCATTCCCCTACTAGGTATCTTCTCCAAAAGGCTAAAGACATCATACCTCAATGATACTTGCATTCCCATGTTTATAGCAGCACAATTTGTAATAAGTAAATTCTGGAAGCAGCCTGTACACCCATCAATAGATAACTGGATAAACAAAATGTGATATCTATATATAATGGAATACTACTCAGCTTATAAAGAAGGACAAATTAGAGTTGTTTATAGAAAAATGAATGGACCTGGAAAACATAATGTTGAGTGAAATAAACCAGACTCACAAGCTCGAATACCACATAGTATCTCTCATTTGAGGGAGTCAAAATACAAACAATGAAAATGATAAATAATGGATACAGAAGGACAAGGGAACAGATCTCACCCAATACGCAAAGGGTCCAAGGGAACAAAGAGAGGGCAAAGGGGGAGGGAAATGAGAATTCAGAGGAATAAAGATATCCTAAAAACAAGAACCTAATAACCCAAATTTAAAACAGTAACACGTACACTAGGTACTACAGTCAACTTTATGTAGTTGCAACTTAATACTGCATCTATGTGGTTGTTTACATTGCTCGCCATTATATGCAAAAGGGGCAATATATTATGGTAAGTCTATGTAATGGTGTGTAAGTTTGTGTAATTTCAGATAAATTTTAATTAAAAAATTTTTTTTACAAAAACCTTCAATGCCTCCTCACTCCTCTTAGGATAAAGGTAGAAAATTCCTAACACGATCCATAGAAACCCACCAAGGAGAAGCCTATTTGTCCACCTCAAATCATGAGCTTCCTCTGCTCACCTTCATGCTCAAGGCTTTAAGCCCCTCATTCTCACCATTCCGTCCTCATGCAGAGGGCCTGAGAACCTGCCTCCATCTGTCTGCACAACCATCCCTCTGCTATCTCAAAGGTAGCACCTCCTCCTTCAGATTGCAGTCCCAGGATAATTTCTCATGTATGCCTTCTCCTACGTGGCCAACCTCACAGATGTAAATGCTGCTCCACACCTGCCCTCATTCTACAACCCCAGCTGCAATGGTGCATCCCACGTAACACTGCCCCGCACACCCATCCCAAACCCAGGTCCCACGTGCCTGTCTCCCCTCAGTGGCAGGTGACTCCATAAGCCGTGCTCACTTTTCTGTAGCCAGGTCTTGGGGCTGCTTTAAGGAAGTTTATTTACAACAAGCCTTATTCTTATTGCTTCTTACATGAAGACACCATCAAAAACTCAAACACCACTGAATAATCTAAAATAAAGCAATCTAAATTTGTTTGATCACAGTTTTCACTACAAAGTAATTAGTATTTTTAATACCTCTTTGTCAAATCCCAAAGCAAAGACAAATCCCTGGTTTGTCTTGAAATCTGAAACTCATCATCACCTTATTCTGTAATAAATCACTAAAAGTAAATCTGCCAAAATATGAAAAGAAATTAAAATCTCTAGACACCTTAAAAAATAAAAAGTTTAGCAGGAAAAGCAGAAGAAATTAGGGCACGTTCTTCTACCACACAAAACAGGACAGACATCTTCCCCGTGAATTCTGCAAGGTCAGGTCTCAGCCCTACACACAGAATTCCCAGAGAGTGTCCTTGCCTGTTTTGCAGGACCATTTGAAAGCCTGGGTGTGGGTATGATTGCTCATGAAGGGTACGGTTGCTCACAGGAACTGCCTACCTTCATGGTAAGGAAAGAGTTCACAATGGCGTTTCAACAATTCTAAGTTACAAAAACAATGGATATCACAATTCATGGCAAAATTTAAGACCTTGTAATAAACAAACTATGGAGTCATCAATTATTAACAATTTAGGAAAAGACAAACATTTCTACAGAAATAATGAAAATTAAAGAGGTAAAAAGCTGGTTCTTCTAATTCCAAAATAGTCAAATGTCTTAGGGTGAAAGCTCATAACTCATGAAGACGCAGGCATAGGCGAAGATGTTCTGAACAGACCTGAGGCTCAGGGAACAGCACCAGGAATCTGCAAAGAGGACATTTCAAATGAAAAGCTTCTGCACAGCAAAGGAAACCACCAATGGAGTGAAAGGACAACCGATAGAAGGGGAAGATTTTGCCAGGTATTCCTCAGACAGATGACTAACATCAAGAATATATAAAGAAAAAAAAAGAATATATAAAGAACTCCAAAAAATTAGATTCCCCCCAAAGTAAGACCCAATCAAAAAAGGGCAACTGAAATGAATACTTTTCAGAAGTACAAATGGCCAATATATACATGAAAAAATGCTCATCATCGCTGGCCATCAGAGAAATGCAAATTTAAATTACACCAAGATGCTGTCTTACCCCAGAAACAAAGACTATCAGCAAAGAAAATCTAAGAATAACAAATGCTGGCAAGGATGTGGGGAAAAATGAACTCTTCCACATTGTCAGTGGGAATATAAAAGTAGTACAATCATTGTGGAAATCAGTGTGGAAATTCCTCAAAAAACTAGAAGTAGAAATTCCATTTGACCCAGCTGTCCCCCTCCTAGATACCTTCACAAAAAAGTGAAAATCATATTACAGGGATATGCTCATACCCATGTTTATGGCAACACAATTTGTAATACCTAGATCTTACAAACAGATATATGTCCATCAACAGATGAAATAGATAAGGGAAATGTGTTACTTAGACACAATGAAGTAATATGCTGCCATAAAGAAAGATAAACTTAAAATGTCCAAATAGGAAAGGGAACAAGGGAGGGGGAATGGAACAGAGGACAAGAGAAATAAGAAATGGAAGGAAAAAATGGAAACAAAGCTTTTGTAAATAAGGAGGGGGGAGAGGGGAGGGGAGGGGAAGGGGAATAAAAGAAGCAACAAGATACATCATGTACAGGTACAAATCCTCTATGATGAGTGTTATCACTATGTACATCTAAAATGTACCATTAAAATAAAATTAAATTAAAAAAAAGAAAGATAAACTTGAGGCATTGATATGTGAATAGAGGCAATTTGAGAACACAAAGTTAAGTGAAATAAGCCAGACACACAAGCTCAAATATCACATAGTTTCCCTTGTATGAGAAAAACACCCTGAGCAACTTAGCGAGACTTTGTCTCAAAATAAAAAATAAAAAGGACTGGGAATGTAGCCCAGTATGGAGGCTATGGGTTCCATCCCCATTACGGGAAAAAAAAAAAAAAAAAAAAAAAAAAAGGCTCAATCATGTACAGCTAAGCATGGAAGCATGGTAAAGCATGCCTGTAATCCCAACTACTTGGGAGGCTGAGGCAGAGAGATCACAAGTTCAAGGCTAGCCTGGGTAACTTACCAATATCCTTTCTCAAAATAAAAAAATAAAGGGCTGGGGATGTACTGCAGTGGTAGAATGCTTGCCTAGCATGACCAAAGACCTGTTTAAAAGGGGTGGAAAAAGACGTTTCAAGCCTGGTGTGATGGCACATGCCTATAATCCCAGCTACTTGGGAAGTCAAAACAATAGGATCACAAGTTCAAGGCCTGTCTGGACAACAAGGTGAGACGCTATCTCAAAAAATAAAACACAGGCATTATACACACACATTAGGAAGCTCAGTGGTAAAGAGCTTGACCTATCATGTACGAGCCCCTGCAAAAAATAAGAAAGATGTTTCATACCTGAATGTTACATTTTAACTTCAAAAAATATTAAAGGAATGAGATCTGTTCACAATATATTATGAAATGTACCAGGAAAAGACAGTTACATGTATATACACTACCATCTAGATAGGAGTATGTGTCCATAGCCATGTTTGCACCTCAGTCCACCATGTACATATATATCAGAATGACATTGGTTATCATTGAAAATTATCATGGAAACTAGAATATTCTGATTAATATTTATCTGAGTTTGTCTATATTTTCTAAACAAATATATTATTACCTTTAGTACCAAAAGAAAACAATAAATCATTTTAAGAAACTTTATTCCACTAACTCACAAATGTGAAGGTTAGGAATGTGAATAATCCTACTCTTCCCACCATCATTGTTTCTACATGTAGTTAAGGAGGAAAAACCAAATGTGTTTATTACAGAACTAAGACTATTCTTTCAGTGCTTTGAGAACTGTGTGTGTAGCGGAGGGGGCTGAAAGTAAACAAAAATACTGAGTAATTACTTAAAGAATTATTGAAGGCAAGGCTCTTTTAAGTGATTTCTAATCGCCAAATGATTTCTACTACACTCTCACTGTTAAAGGAAGACAAGAATAATTAGGATAGCAGGGTGTGGTGGCACATGCCTGGGAGGCTGAGGCAGGAGGATCACAGCAAGTTCAAGGCCAGCCCGAGCTACACAGTGAGTTCAAGGCCAGACTAAACTACAAGCAAGAACTTGTCTCAAAAAACAAAACAAAAAAAACAAAAAAAAAAACCCAGTAATTAGGATAACTCAATTTTAAAATAGGGGAAGGATCTAAGTAACATTTCTCCCAAGAAGATATCCAAATGGCCAACATAAACACTTGAAAATATGCCCACTTCATTAGTCATTAGGGAAATGTAAATCAAAACATAATGAGGTTATCTACTTCACATCCACTATGACAGTTAAAATCAAAATATAATATATATATATAAATAATATAGAGAGAGTGAGTGTTGAGAATGTAGAGAAACCGCAACCTTCACACACTGCTGGTGGGAATGTAAAGTGACCCAGGCACTTTGGAAACCAGTCTGGCAGTTCCTCAGATGCCAGGTTAGTCTATGATCCAGCAATTCCACTTCTAGGCACATGCATATAGCTTACACTGAAACCTCTACGCAAATGTCCGTGGCAGCATTATTCATAATGATGTAGGAATAGGGTGTGGCCTGACCGGGCTGGTAAGACGAACATGACCTTGGGGGAGTGGTCTTGACCTGACATCAGCCTGGGGCGTGAAATTCCAATTGCCCCTCTTCTCACAAGATAGAGAAACTCTCATGAGAACAGAATCCAGATAAATGTGAACGGCACCATGAGCGCTCTCTGGCCCTTTTCTTTTCTACGGAGCTGCCAGGGAAGGAGTCTCCCTTTTCCCTCCTGTGGAAGATGGTGTCTGCATACCCAGCGCCACTGCTATCATGCCTTTTTTGTGGTAACCCCTATCGTGCCTTTTAGGCCTGGTACACATTTTGCTGTTTCTATTGTTATGGTCAACTTACCTTTTCTTCTTTTCCCTATAACTTTAAATAAAACTTTAGAACTACTTTTTGCCCTCCTTGTTCAATTCTTTGCTAGAGGAGGGGAAGAACCCAGGAACATCGGAATCTACTTAGTAACAATAACAGGCAAAAAATGGAATCAATCTAAATGTCCATCAACTGATAAATGGATAAAGAAATATCCACACAGTGGAATATCATTTGGCAATAAAAAGCAAAGTACTGATGCATACTGTCAAATGGATCAGCCTTTTAAGAAAAGTGAAGTGAAAGAAGCCAGTGACAAAAGACCATGCGCCACATGATTCCAATCCCATGAAGTGACCAGACAAGGCAAATCCTTAGGATCAGATAGTGGTAATGGTTGTGCCACTCTGTGAATACACTAAAAAACCACTGAAAGACAGACTGAAAGTGAATGAATTTTAAAGAATGTGAACTATATCTCACAAAAGTTGTAAAGTATGATGTTAACAACAGGAATGATGGGAACATTGCATACAGGAGCTTTCCAGTACTTTTGCAGCTTTTCTATAAATTATAAACTTCTAACATTGCAGAGATATTTATACACAGGTGCACACACGCAATCAGGGAACACGACATGCACCGCAGAGCTGTAGAAAGAGTCACACACAGCGCCACCAACGGAAAGATGCTGAGTAGGCATCAGCCAGAAGCAAATGCAGCCAAGCCACACTCACAGACCACATAGAGGCACAGACTGAAGATGAAACCAGAAACAAGCTCATCATTCATTTGGCCAAGCAAACATCTCTCCTACTTACACACTACATCCCAAGTAAATTCACCTTCACACAACCCAAACACTTCCAAGAAAAAAGTCTACGAAGTAGTATGTGTATGCAGTAACAATGCCACTTCATCACGTAAAACTACTCCCTCTACACCTTGGGTTAGGGTTTTATTAGAAAGGCATTTTAACCCAATTATGCTCTATTTCTAAAACACTTAAGACCTTACTTGCTGCAAATTGGACTTTATTATTACAGTGTTTAAGATTCAGGTCTGAGAAAACAAAAGATGGCAAGATTTGTTTTTTTACTGGCTCAGTATGAATAATCAAGCACTCAAAGTATATTCAAAGAGGGCACTGAGTGGATAAGGGTACAAGGGAATTTTCTGGGGAATGAAATGTCCAAATCTGACTTGTGGTTGTGTGTTCATATATTGTTCTATGTATATGTAAAAGTGCACTGAGCCACATATACATCTTAACACATTTACTAGAAATTATATATTGATTTTAAATAATGTATGTTTAAAAAAAGCTTTCCAAAGAATTAACTAATTATTCGAAAGCATATGATGGAAGAGTCAGATTTTGTGTTAAATAACAGGAATTGAGCACAGAGAAAACAACTAAATCTGATATCTCAAAGTCAAGAAGAAAAATAGGTCTCCCATTCTGTTCTATAAGCTAATCTTTCTGCTACAGAGACACAGACTGAATTTTGAGATTACTGAACTGAAAACAAGGGAAAAAAGAGAAGAGTACAGAATCAAAGAATAAAGGGGGAAGGATAGAACCAATCATGTTTAACAAGTCACTCAGAATCAGGCTAAAAACCAGAGAAATAAAATCAACATCCCAACACGCTCATCTGTTCCTGTTTTCAAAAGAGGAAATTACTTTTCTCTACAACTGGTAGTGAAGTCATGTGAAGAGAGCAAAGGTGGTTCCCAGGTTTGCACTCCCTTGAACACTCTCCCAGTGCTGCTGCCTGCAGCTTTTCAGGAGTCCTAACCACCGTCCTGTGCCTCTCCGAGACTCTCCTGACCCTGGGCCAGTCGCAGATTACAGACAGCAGCTGGAGAAGGCACACAGGCTCAGTGGGCTGAAATAAAGCACAGCTCCCATTTCACAGCCACAAACTGTAGTGCTGGACTAGACCTGAGCAGTCCACTACCCACTCATAAAGAAACTGAGTATGTTCATTCTCAAACATAAATACACAGTGTTACGGTTTGTGCTTAAATGTCCCCCCAAAGACTCATGCGGTCATAGATGGGGCTTTTTCAGAGGTGGCTGAATCTGGAGTGTGTGCTGCTGGGATTCAAGGCATGTGATTACTAAATTAATTCACTGATTGGTTTGGCACCGCCCTAATCCTGGCAGCCTGGATAAAATATAAATAGCAGAAAGTAGCTGCATAGGCCCTTTTTTGTATCCCTTGCTGCCTTCTGCCTGTCTGCTGTGCCACCCTGCCTTGGATCCAGCTGATTGTGGACTGAAACCTCTACAAACTGTGAACTAAATAAAACTTCCCCCTCAACTTTGGGTGTCGGGTATTTTGTCTCAGTAACAAGAGAAAAGTAACCAAGACACACAGATACAAAAAAATACTAGTGCCCAATTAGAAATTAGATATTGCCTTATCTAAAGTGACCATTACACTGGGAAATCACAGACCAGTGAAGGCGAACCTCTTAGAGCTCTCAAGGATACAAACAGTCTGCTGTGGCACACATGCTGTATGGTCGCCACCACTGTCAGACCAGTCTCCAAATTCTCACACCCATCTGTCCCACAGAAGTAACATTTTAATAAATTTATAGCCAGAATCCTAACTATCAACCAGGTGGTGGTTAAGCATCTTCTTTTCTCAGCAGTAGAATTCCTGAGTAACCTAAGTGAGCACCAAGAAATCACGTGATAAATCAAAGGCCAAGGCAAGGGGAGGGCAGTCCTGCACCTCAGTGGTATAGCACCTGCCGACAGGCACAGGGTCTGGGCTCAGTCCCCAGCGTCACAGGTGCATAAAGGCACACAGAGCAAATGATTTTAAGGAACGGACAGAGAAAGTTCCTCATCATAAACCATCTTCACCAAAGACATTCATACAGCAATGTATCAGCAGGCAAACACTGAAATGCCTGAGAGGTATCAAAAGTTAGGCAGAGAGAATGGTAAACACTGTTGTGGCTCAGGGCCATGCTATTCTCAACACTTGTCCCTGAGGAACATAAAAATTTCCAAAACTTGTAGCTGGGCATGGTGGTGCACACCTATAATCCCAGCACTCTGGGAGGTCGAGGCAGGAGAATTCCAAATTCAAGGTCAGTGTGGGCAACTAAGTGACTTAGTGAGGACCTCTCACAAAATGAAAAGTAAAAAAGACTGGAGATAGAACTCATTGTGAAGGCCCTGAGTTCAAGTACAGTCAAAAAACAAAACAAAATAAAGCCAGTGTCTGGGAAAAAAGAAAAGAAACAAAGGAGAGAAAAAACAAGCCAGGCGTGGTGGCACATGCCTATAATCCCAGCATTCCGGAGGCTGAGGCAGGAGGATCACTGGGAGTTCGAGGACAGCCTGGGCTACATAGAGTTCAAAATCAGCCTAGACTATATAGTGAGACCATGTCTTTAAAAAAAAAAAAAAAGTATTATGATATGATCCTATTTAAGTAAAACTGTATTTCACTCATATATTTACATAAGAATATATTTTCAAAGAGATACGTGTGGAACAATGTTTAATGATAATCACCTATGGTATAGAATTTCCAACTGTTTCAACTCCTTTATGCTTTTCTGCATTCATTTTTAACAATATTCCTGTAATTTGTTTTATTCCACAGTAATAAATGTGACACTGGTTTTGAGCTAAGAATTAACAATCAACATTGTCTTTAAAGAAGTTGTCTCCAATAGCAAATGTAATACATGGAAGGGGAGTAAAGGCAAAGAGATATGTTCAGTTACTATGTTTGAAAAAATATCTAGAGAAACGTATATCCAATTTTTATCACCAGTAAAACCAGGAGATAAGAACATACAGGTCTTAACACTGTCAGTGTAACACATTTCTGTTACCCTTGCACTTCTTAAACAAGCAGATATTATGTTTATAACCAGGAAAAATAAGGATGGCTACAACAGCCCAATGTGTGTGTGATGTGTGTAAATTTGACCCAGAGCAGGTAGCAAATGCTTGTAATCTTGGCACTGCGGGAGGCTGACGTACAAGTATCAATCAAAAGTTCAAGCCCAGCCTGGGTGACTTAAATAAAAAGGGCTGGAGATGTAGCTCACTGCAAAGACTCTAGGTTCAATACTAGTACAAGAAAAAGACAACAATGACAACAACAAAAACTTGGGACTATCAGAACAGCAAACTAGTCCACCTTATTAACCACTGTATCCCTAGTGCCTTGTACTGTGCCTGGAAAGAGCGAAACCAAGAAGTTGAAAAGAAAGTTTTAAAAAATTAGGATTTTTAAAGCCATTTGTCCAACTTTTTCATGCTCAGGGTAACAACTGCCACCCCAGCCCTGGCACTAAGGAAGTCTTGACAGAAGTAGGCTTTCATGTCTGTGGGGTGCACTGGCAGCCACAGCCTGGCTGAACTCACATACACATGCTCCTGCTGCTGCTCTGCCCTTCCTGTAAGTCGAAGCTCTTCTGTGTGTTCAAGGGGCCTTGTTGTGAAAGAACTTATTTTTCCACTTTTATGGGCTTTTGTGTACAAGTGAATCCAGATAGTGGGGGCCCAGCTCCAGGCCTTTGGCCGGGTTCCTGGTACCAAGAGGGGCTCAATCAGCATGTCAGAAGAAATAAAGAGTGATTGAGTCAACAAATGAACATTCCAAGCAAGGGGTTGGAGGCAAAGAAATATTTCAGAACTAAAAAAGAAATCAAAGACAACTCCAAATTTTATGAACTGGTCTGAATGGGGTTCCCTTAAAATGAGTGTTCTAAATCCAACTTATTTCTCTAGCTTCCTGCATACAAACATCTCATGCTGGAAGTGAAAATTGCCACCTCCAGTGTGGTACCAAGAGGGTTTCAATAAATCCTGAATTTCAAAGTATGTGTCTCTTTCTGTGACTTGGGTACAGCCTGGTGAAATCATCACGTGCCTATTTCTTGACACTGGTTCTCCCCTACAAGTGGGAGTGCATCTGTGGCCAGAACCAAATTTGCCTCTGGTGACAGAATGTGGAGACTCCAAGAGGACAGTGCTCTGAGGGAGCCATCTGCGTATGGTGCTCAGGGCTGTACCCTGGCTTGGTCAGCCCTGGACCAGGGACAGCTCAGGCTGAGGCCTACTTGGATTCTCCTTTCTCTTCCAGCCAGGGCTGACTGACCTTGCCACTTTTCATAAAATGGAAAATGAATTTTTAGGAACCTACAGGCCTGTAATAGGTTCTGCTCAGCAGTGCACACCAGACCCTGTCCTCCTTTTCCTTGTCATCTAGGGCTTCTTGGGGGCCAATTTCAGGCTCCTGAACTGTCTGATAGGGAAGTCTGGTTTCTTCACGCTTTGTGCTGTGGCACCGATTTGCAAAGAAGAGATGTAAGAGGCACGGTGAACTACGATGTGTCCGGAGATCTCTGCTGTGATTTGTACGAGAAGGAAAAGCCACTAATTCTATCTCAGAGCTCCCAAGAGAAATTCTGGTTACCTATGACTTAGAAAACAATGTTTTGTTTTGGTTTTTATTGTGGTATAGCATGGTTTATAGAACTGAAATGCACTCTGATTTAACACAACTGGTTTTTGCAATCTCTATTAACTTGGCTATTGGCTTGACAGAGGTTAAACAAACCCGATGGCTGGTAGCAAAAGTCCTATTGCAAATGCGTTTACACAACAGTCCCCAGACTACAAAGACAGGAGACCAGCGGTCACGCCTCCCACTCCGAGTGACCCCAGGTGACCAGGGTCCTGGTGGAGGTGCCCTTCTACTAGGATTACCCTTTGGAAGAACACACCATATTTCTGGGTTGAGAGGACTCTGGCAACTCACCCAGGAGGTGCACAGAGGCATGCTCACCTTATACCTTGAGCACCCTGCTTTGCTGTTTTGGGTTTCTGAGACACTTTGGAAAGGCTGGCGGCCCACTGGTGACACAGTGAAAAAAGCCTTGTACAGCACACTGACCCAGGACACTGCTGGGCATCGACTTGCTCCAATCACCCAACAAACCTCTAACAAACTGGTCAGAATTCATCAAAAGCCACCAAGGTAAAGCATAGTACCCCCAAGAGTCCTAAAAGTAACTGTGGATAAGATAACCATAGCTGCTTTATTTTTGCCCTTTGGAGCTCAGTTTCACAGTGAATTCATTTTTTTGGTTCTGTGTGCTTATACGTTTTGTTTTGCTTCTTTCATTTGATTGCAAACTTCTGGCTGTCTTTCTACTTGGTTCTTTCTGCTGAGATAACTGGTTATTCAAGGTTATTTATTTCAGCCAGCCCTAGGTGGAATGCAGGCATCACTTATCGTTCAGACTATTCTGGAACTAAAAGGTACTGTTCTATAAAAATCTTGACTGTACAAGCATCATATGCCAGGCTTGCTGGTGTACACCTGTAATCCCAGCACTCTGGGAGGCTGAAACCAGAAGGTCACAGCTTTGAGATCCACCTGGGCAACTTAGCAAAACACTGATTCAAAAAGGGTTGAGGATATACTCCAGTGCAAAGGCCCTCAGTTCAATCCCCAGTGCAAAAAAAAAAAAAAAAAAAAAAAAAAAATCAACATAATCAGGTAGCTTTAAACTGTTTCTGTTTTCCATAAACATCATTTACATTTAAATGTCTATTTATAAAGCTGGTAAATTTGAATTACCATGTTGTTCTGTCTTATGACTTAAATTTTAACATAAGTAGATCAACAAATAGGTTAAATTACATTTTGCCTACACTGCTAACCAATAGGATAATATTTTAGGTAATTAAGATGCAATATCTATTCCTTTCTATATTCAAATACAGCAACTTTCGGGGTTTTTCTTTGGCAAAATAACAAAATATTAACTACCTATGATTGTCTACTATCTCAAATTTCATGGGTAACCAAGAAATAACTGTAGTAGAGGGGTAAATATACATGGAATGTTTATAAATGTACATAAGAGAGGTAGACTATCCAAGTCACCTGTAAATAAGTTAACTACTTAACAGTTTACCCTGAGTGTCACACAGAAAACACGTTTGTTTACATACTATCCTGAGTGTTGCTCAGGCAGGTGTCATCTCAACCAGCCAATTCATGTTTGCGTAAAATACACTCATATGTCTGTTTATTTGTTTTATACCAACTATTTTTTGCATACTTTTTTATTTAGAACATTGTATTTACCTTTGGTGTTTGTTTGTAGTAAAATCTAATAATACATTCTGGTTATTTCCTTTTACTAATCTGTGTTTATTTGTGAAAAATAACCTATAATTTTGTGCTACGATACAAAAACTCTTATCATTAAGTACATTAAATATAATTTTGGGAGCTGGGGATTTAGCTCAGCGGTTAGAGTGCTTGCCTAAAAAGCACAAGGCCCCGAGTTCGATCCCCGGCACCAAAAAAAAAAAAAAAAAAAAAAAAAAAAAAAAAAAAAAAAAAAAAAAAAAAAAAAAAATATATATATATATATATATATATATATATAAAATTTTTATCTTCTCCAGAATTTAGTGATATTCTTTTACAATACAAAATGGACATATTTGGTATATGTGCTGCCGAAGCAAGCACAAAACGGACACATTTGGGACACTGACACTGAATAGGAAGGAAATGCCAAAAGATTCGCAAAAGAAAAAACTGAAAAAGGGAGAGACATTAGCATATCAGAGAGGAAAAGTCTGTGTTATGCAAAGAAAAGACAAAAAAGACATCTCTGTCTTGTCAACTACTCATAGTACAAAAATGACAGAACTTGAAAGAAATGAAACTAAAAAAAAATCCAATAGTAGTCAATGATTATAATAATTCTATGGGTGGTGCTGACAGAGTTGACCAACATTGAACAAGACATCCTGTAATCAAAAAGCAAGGAAAAAATATTATTATAAAATATTTACGCACCTTCAGGACCAAACAATACAGAACTCGTTTGTTACACATTCAAAACAAGGGGGATCAAAAAGTCATTTACAATTTAGATTAGGTCTGAAAGACCAAATCATTGAAAAATATGGGATGGCGAAATGCCAACCAGGATGTCCATCATCAACATCTTCACATTACAGTTAGTGGGTAAACATTTTATTGAAATTACACCCCCACAGAAAAAAAGGAAAGGCCAACATGATAGAGTAAAACATGTTGTTCAAAGAAAGACAATAATGCAAAAAGAATTTCTAGAGTAGATACTTCTGTCCAAATTGTAATGTTGCTTTATGTATCGAATGTTTTAAGATATACTATATACAGAAAAGATTGAATAAATTAAATTGTTTTTACATTTCCTGTTATATTATAAAAATTAACAGGAAAAATGCATTTTTTGGTCATCCTATATTTAAATAATTGGACTGGTAAGTGGTTAAAGTACTAAGTGTAAACTCAAGTACTCTTGGCTTAAAACCTATAGAACATATGTACATGGGTCTATCAAATGTGTTTCAAAGGTTGTATTTTGTGATATACTATCAAGATGGATGCTTTTCTTTTTTAAATGCTGAAGACTAAACCCAGAACCTGAGTTTTGTCCCCAGTCCTCCTTTATTCTGAGACAGAGTCTCACTAAGTTGCCCAGATGGGGCTTGAACTTACACTTCTCCTGCCTCAGCTGCCCAGTCTGTTGAGATCACAGGTGTGTACCACCATGCCCAGCTGAGATATCTGATCTTCTGATAAGTTTAAGAACAACTATTAGAGAGGAATAGCACATACCCAGAAATGAAGATTTTAATCAAAGTACGTTTTCATCTAACATAGGCCAATAATTTGGAGAGAACAGGCTATGTGCAACAATTCTTAGGATGGCTAAGGGTCATATCTGTTCACCATTTAAAGATACCCTAAAGTCAATAATTTGTATAAAGACAACTCACTTAACATTTAAATTGTTTTAAAAAAAAAATCTACCATCAATTTTCCAGAGCAGCCAATTTAGGAAAACATCTTTTGCTATAAGGTCCTCTAATGAAGGCTACTTCAAACAGCTAAGGTTGGCTAGGATTCACCTGGCCTGTTGATAAGTGTGTTTGTGAGAACTAACACCAAGTCAGAGTTGGGGATGTAACTCAGTGGTAGCGTGCCTGCCTACCAAGTGCAAGGCCCTGAGTCCAACATCCAGCATCCCCCCCAAAAAAGGCTTAATGCCAAGTCATAACATAGCCTAGAAACCCTGCCTGCTTCCCTGCAATAGGAGAGCTACAGCTGTCTTCCTAATAGTTCTTGCTTAAATCAGATTCTTTAAATCTAATTTTTTTTTTTTTTTGGTTTTGGTTTTTGTAGAGAAACCTTGCAAAATTCAAAACACAAATCTTGGACTTTTCACAGCCCAAATATGTCATGTATGTGTTTCCTTTCTTGGTGAATGTGCAGTGGTTATATCTGTATATGGTATTCTTACTTATATTTATATTCCATACTTTGCTGTAATATAAATATGAGTATATAAATATCAGTTGGTCAAAAAACATTTGGGAATCTACAAAGAACACAATATTAAATGAGCCAGATGTGGTGCTGCGCACCTGTAATCCTAGCACTGTGAGAGGCTGCTCAAGGCCAGATAGACAACTTAGCAACTTAATGAGATCCTTTCCCAAATAATAAAAAAGGGCTTAGGATTATAGCTCAGTGTGAAGGGCCTAGATTTCATACCCAGTACTGCAAAAAGAAAAAAAAAGATTTCACATTATATAAAAATGATTTATTGTATTTTCTGTTGTTTTTGTTAGGTTTTCGATGGCTTAGATAAATCTTAAGAGACAGTATGTTTAAGCATCTGTCTTAAAAGTCTTTTAAATGAAATTGAATTTATAACTCGGTTAAAAGATCTACTATTTTCACAACAATATGCCTATTGATAGAAATATTCTAAAACTTCAAAAGCCTGATATCAAAATGCTATCAATCATGACATGTTGTAGAGAAATCAAAATTGATTTTCTGAGTTCCTAAATTCTGTTTATAGTCATTTTAGACACTCTGGGCCATATCCCTGGAGTCAGTAAGGGGCAATCTTGCTTTATTTATCCTCATCTCAAAATGAATTTACTGCTGGGTGTAGTGGTGTCTGCCTGTAATCTCAACACTCAGGAGGCAGAGGCAGGAGGATCAGTGCAAGTGTGAGGACAGCCTAGACTACATAGTGAGTTAAAACGAGCCTAAACTACATAGTGAGACCTTATTAAGAAATAATAAATAAATAAATAAAAACAAACCAAAAAAAACCCTTACAGTTAAAGATTTTAATGTAAGACTGGCTATTTTAAAAAGGTTTTCTCAATGGTACTGTCTGTGAACACTTTAAAAAACTAAGTCAGTGCAAAATACATTTTAGAAGTGATACATGTATGTTCTTCATTGGTAAATAAGCATTAATACTTATAGTCTGTTCTCAAAATGTTTGTAGTTCCATGGTGTATACCTAAGGAATTCTAAAGATGTCACTAATCAGAAAAGATGAATGCAGTTTAATTACTAACATGTGATTCTTGATGTCCTACGTGATTAATACCCCAGAGCATTACATTCCAGAAAAAGAATTAACTTCAAACTTTTGAGATGATTCCTAACATACTATCCTAATTGCTTTTACAAGTTGTTAACAAAAAACTAATGCATTATGATGGGCTTTCTATACAAATGATAATCCACCCTGGTTTATCAAAAAAAAAAAAAGACTCTTAATATTCTTAAGGGCAACTCTGGTAGAACTTCAAATTTTTCTACAGATAAACTGGTTTTCTTTGTTTATCTTAGGTATAAACTGGTACAAGTAAAAAGGATTTTATTTATTCAACTCTACTATACAAACTGGACTCTATTACTAGTTTTCATACATCTGTACACCTCCGAATTAAGATAGCAGCCATCACTGTGGACTCCAGACAAACTCAGTCATGGACCACTCTTTCCCAACCTCTCCAGCTGTCCTCTAGTCAAAGAGTTTTTAACACAGATTCCACTTGGAGGGGAAGTGATAACTGGGGGATACAGAGGGAGAGGTTGTAGAAAAAGGGTTCTTGTTTTGTTGTTTATTGCAGAACTGGGAATTGAACCCAGGGAGCACTGAACTACAACTTAAAATTTTTATTTAGAGACAAGGACTCTCTATATTGCCTGGGCTTCCCTAGAACTTTTGATCCTCCTGACTCAACTTCCTGAGTAACTGAGATTACAGGCAAGTACCTAGGACTACAGTCATGCACCACCACAACCTGGTACAGAAAGGGTTCTTAATGTCAGACTGCCTCAAAGCAAAAGTCCTCCCACTAGGAGGAGCTGCTGCAGATCCTACAACTTTTTTGGTTGGTGGTGGGGATTGAACTCAGGGCCTTGTGCTTGCTAGGCACATGCTCTACCACTGAGCTAAATCCCCAACCTCGTATGCCTCCTGTGCCAGGATCTTTAATGGCATTTTTCAGGCTCAAGCACCTTTTACTTAGACACTTCTTATGCCTCTGATGGAATCTACATGCTAATCCAGGAATAAATGACATAGTACCTCAAATCCCTCAAAACCGAGGGCTATATAAGGCAAAGGGGAGCTAAAACAGTTCGATTAGCCCTGACTTCACACGACCTACCTCATCCTCCCTTCAAAACTGAGGACACCAGGGGAAGAGATGCACAGGAACATTTAACTACCATGAGCACCCTAGATTCCAGTAGAGCCTCCAGAAAACTGGAACTGCCCCAAGCAGAAACAGTCATTTCTTTTTTTTTTTTTTTTTTTGTGGTACCGGGGATCGAACTCAGGCCCTTGTGCTTGCAAGGCAAGCACTCTAATCACTGAGCTAAATCCCCAGCCCAGAAACAGTCATTTCTTAGAGACCAAATTGCCTCTCGATCAATGGGGACTTTTCCCTGAGTTATCTTTTGCACCAGAACTGAATAATCACCCAGACTCCAAGCCACACTAGCACATCCATCACCTGGTCTCTGCGGACCAGTCTGACCCTCCCATAGAGCTATGCCCTCAGCTCCACAGGCTTGAGTCCCTTCCCCACTCTCTCTCTCCTTTATGCCTGCCTGGGAAACCTGCTCGGACCTCACAATGATAGCTCTGAGATGCTTTACTGCAACAAGAGCCAAAGAAACTTTGGGCCCCATTTCCTCTTTGGGGGACTTCCTCAGACTCTGTCTAGTGACATGGGTACTGCACATTTGTTGGTTCTCAAGAGAGTGACTTCAAAACCATGGTGGAACTAGATTCCTAAAATGATGACTGAAGATGACCAGAGTTGCTGAATCAAACTAGAAGGGATCCTACAAGTTTCAAAGATGAGCAACAGTCAGATTAGGTCACGAAGGTGGTTAGTAGCATGCAAAGGGTAGAAGAGGTGTTCCCAACCCTAGAAGGGCAACAAAGAGTTACTATGTGCCTACTGCATGCCGAGAACTCTGCTAGGCACTGGGTTAAATTCGTGCCTGCTGTTGCACACTTGTAAAGGACATTCCAAACGTTTAAAATGTCAATGTAAAGCTTAAAATCCAGAGCCAGGTCATATGGCACCTGTGTGCTGCACCACTGCCAGGTGAGTGTGGGGTGGGGCCTGAGAACCTCTGTGCTTCCTTGTCCCCCAGTGCCACCCTAACATCCAGCAGGCTCCGGCATCAGGAAGATCTGGACTTTGGAGCACATCTTCAACCACCGGTGGGAAACTGTTATGACAGCTGCGATGCAGAAATACCCAAACCCTCTGGACCCGAGTGTGGCTGGAGCTGACGGGTAGCTGCCCAACCACAGGCTGCTCAGCACAGAGTGGGGACTGCCTTCCACTGTGAAGTCTATCTATCACTGGTGCAGCAAGAACCAAACACATGTGCAAGGACATTCGGTAGCTGATCCTGTAGACAAAACAGTGGAACTGAAATCTACTAATATTTCATTTACAAATACGGTTTCAGTAGATGAGAGACTTATATACAAACCACATTCTCAGGATCAGAAAAAACTGTTTCGACTCAGGAAGCCATAATCACAGTGAAAGGAATTAGCCTCTGCAGTTACCTTGAAGGACTGATGGAAGCACGTCCTCATGCTGATAAAGGCCGAGAAGCAATGGAACGGGCAATACACAAGTTGAATGCAGACAGCTTGGGCGAGAGGAAGCATGAGGACACCAATGGCGGCAGTGGTGGCATTTATAGAGAAATGATAATGAAAGTTGGTATACAGCACCAGGTTCCCCAGGTCTCTCCAAGGTGATTATGTATTTATTTGTCATTTAAAAAATACAACCAGGGGCTGGGGATTTAGCTTAAGTGATAGAGTGCTTGCCCAGCAATCACAAGGTCCTGAGCTCAATCCCCAGCACCAAAAATAAAAAAACAAAAAACAAAATTATATTTTAGGTAGAATTTTTTTTTGATAAGCTGGAGTAAGGCTATGTGATTTTCGTTAAAACATAAAGATACAGGGGTTCTAAATCACAGGGATCATCTGATGTTAGTATGACTTGAAATGACTTAATTGTTGGGGTTGCAGTATTTATATGAAAAGGTAACCACTTTTAAGAAGTACTTGGAAAAAACTGGTATTGCCAGTGAGTCTTCTTCAGGTAGAATGTTAAAGGTTTTCAGATAGTGGGAATTCACCTGGTTTTGGACCAAGCTCAGGGCAAAGCAGAGCCACCCTTTATGTACACACAGTTGCCTTGCTGCTGCAAATTAACTGTGGAACTCCTTAGCATGAGGAACTCCTTTAAAAGAAGAAATCATATAGTTGTAAAACACATTAACTTGTATAAAACAGCTTGGTCTGCTAGAAACCACAGTGTTTTGATTGGTACTAAATGATTTTTTTTTCTAAATGATACCTTTGGAGTGCAAATTATCACTAATCTATGACTCCAACAGAAACATTATTTTATTGTATTAAAGAGTACTGTATTGATTTGCCAAAAATTTTGTAACTTAGTAAAGGTATTACCTTCCTTGGATTTGTACCTTCCTTGGATTTGTACTTATGACTTAGCACACTGTACCATGGGCTGGTTATACTAACTAAAAAAAATAGTCATTACTTGAGTTTTGCAGTGTTCTTAAACACACTTAAAAGAGAAGAACAGCTGTTCACATCTTTTAGCATTTCACATTTGCTTAACATACAAACTGCCATGTGTCAAAATCATGGTTTTGTAATTGCTAAGGCATGATATGTCAGGTTATTTGAATATAATTACTTTTTGAGGTAATTGTGACCAAAAAACATCTTTTTTACATGAGGAGCTGTACATCATTTGAAATTACTCAAAGATGTCTTGATCTGAAGCATAAATTCCAGGTACTTAATGTTTCTAATAATATAGTACCGTGGGGGGGGAGGGGGGGCATTACCTACATAATGGGGAGATGGAATGGTCTGGGCTAAGTAAATTGCACGGCAGGTTCTATTTATCGGAAATCCTTATTTTGGATGACAGGGTGGTTGCAAGTGCAAAACAATCCAGTAAATGTATTTTGTTTAGTATTTTGTATTGGGCAGTTAACCACTAAATGATATTTTTGATACCTGGAAGTGTTGTACACAATTTTTGTTTAAAGAAGATTAGCTTTTGCCTTTATTTTACAGTCTTAACATGATCAACTTTTAGTTGGGTTTCCTATAAAGAGACCAGTTAATACATGTACATATTCCACAGAAACAGTACCAAACTTTTAAAATTAGTGTTTTTCTACTTAAAATATAGTGTGGCTAAGAATTCTTAGGATATATGTAAACCAGATTAAGTTCTGATAAGGTTTCTGATAATTTTTTTGTAACCAGACATGGTTTTTACAACTGAAATATTTTTTCAGCTAAAAAACACTGCGAAATACATACTAATTTTTGATAAAGGTGACTTGTATAATTTCTGTAAATTATACTTGTTCTAAAAGAAATGTATAATGCCTAATGATAAATGATTTCTAAACTAACAAAAAATAAGTAAGTAAAGCTTAAAATCCAAGAAGTTCCTGTCTTTGGACAAGACACTGCCCACATCTCTTAACAGGCACCTATTAACATGAGGAGTAATTAATTAAGAAAAAGCCTATAATGTAAGCACAAAAGAATTTAGAATTCCAAACAATTTTCCCTTCCTCTTTGGGCTGTGAAAATTCAGTGTTGGTGTTCTTTACCACCAAAGAGATCAAAGCTATCAAGAAACATTTCTACCCAAACTTCATGACCTAGTAGTTTAAGAAAAATGAGCCTTATTCCTGTCAGAAAGGTGATATGTTTTTGTTACATCACACTACAGAATTAGCTGTCTCAGGCTTAGAGTACAGCCATCTGAGGACAAAAGTCTAAGCAAAAAAACCTACAGTACTGGAATTTGATAAAGACTCCTCAAGAAAATGGCATTTAGCTGTTTCAATGGCACCTTTCATCTAAGAATCTCTAAACAAATGTTATTTACATTACTGAGAATTAAACCAGTGGCATCTTGGCCAAATAAAGAAACATCCCAATGGCTTAAAGAATTTGATACTAATGTTCTGGAACCCAGCCCTTGACCTAAAAACAAGACATAAATAATTTTACATAACACTAGTGTGGCATAAGAATACCTACATCTGGCCTTTTCCCCAGTTCCTAGCATTTCCTTGGTGACAGAAACACCTTCTGTTGCTCCTCACAAGTGCCCTCAACCACACCTGAGTTTATGCTGGCAAAGTGGCGCCTGGCCCTCCAGAGAGCTACAACCACACACACACACAGGGCTGTCCCCAGAACTGGGGCACGAAGGGCTCAACTAGAGCTTCCACAGCAGGGAGGGTGCTGGGTAAACACTATGCCCCCCTCACTGTGCCCCACCTTAGCTCTTCCAATGGGCATTTCTGACCCGTGGCCTCTGTAATAAGTCAGTACACAGTGAAGTGTTTTCTGAGCTCTGTGTGCTCCTCCAGCCAATAAGAACCTGAGAAGGTCATGGGGACCCGAAGTTGCAGCCACGCTGGCCAGCAGGCAAGTAGTCAGGGACCTGGACTGCAAAGGAGGGACATCCTGTGGGACTGACACTGATTGCAGGGGGACAGCGTCAAAACTGGACAGAATCAGTGCACACTCGGTGTCAGATAACAGAACTGATCACAGCGTGGAAAAACGTACAAGCAGTAATTCTTAGTGCACATTGATGAAACTTGAAGACACAAATGGGTTTGTTGATACAATCTCCTCGCTTACCCCGCTGCACATATGAAAACAGAACACCCCAAAATGTAACCAATGCTGTCAGAACACTTGCTGCTGAGACCTGGCATTAATGCCGTGCCACTTTTAAACTTAGCATATTTTATGCACAGCGTGCAAAACACTGGTAGACATTGTACTTGACAGAAAATTAAATTCCTAATTTCCTACTACACACAGCAAGCAGCAGAGTTAGAAACTAAACCTTGTTATATCACACAATCCCGTCATCTTATACATTATGTAGTATAAAATTACAAACTCAAATTATTGAATATATGCCCCAAAGTATGTCTCTGAAAGACTAGTCTTGACAAACCATCAAAAAATCATATAAATAAAATGAAATTCCATGTACAGACTTAATATTTGAGTTTTATATTTTTTAATTAATTTTTAAAATTACATTTATTTAACTGGTACATAAATCTGTACATATTAATGTTATGTGATTTCTAATATATTACTGCCTATTAATTTTACAATAGGTTTTAATGAGATATTTTCATACATGTACTACATATTTTGATCCTTTCCATCTCCCCACTACTCTCCCTTATACACTCCTTCCGTCCTCCCCATTATTACTTTCTTCTCATTTAATAAAAGTCTCCCGAGCCTGGCATGGTAGCACACGTCTGTAATCCTAGCACTCTGGAAGGCTGAGGCAGACAGATTACAAGTTTCAGCCCAGCCTGGGCAACTTAGTGAGACCCAGTCTTGAAACAAAAACAAAAACAAAAAACAAAACAAAACAAAAGGCTGGGGATGTGACTCA
This sequence comes from Hystrix cristata, assembly GCA_004026905.1. Lineage (NCBI taxonomy): Eukaryota > Metazoa > Chordata > Mammalia > Rodentia > Hystricidae > Hystrix > Hystrix cristata. The sequence continues at coordinate 79,764 of PVJO010007297.1, forward strand.
GCGTGAAAGCCCTTGGCTGAAAAACATATTAAGGAAAACATGTCACACTAGTCTGAGTCTGGCTTACTTCACTTAAAGTGAGCTCCAGTTCCATCCATTTTCCTGCAAAGGACATAATTAAGTCCTCTTTACAGCTGAATAATACTCCATTATGGCTGAGTGTGGTGGCAGACATCTGTAGTCCCAGCACTCAGGAGGCTGAAGCAGGATCACCTCGAGTTTGAGGCCAGCCTGGACTATGTAGTGAGTTCGGGGCCAGTCTTAACTACACAGTGAGACCCTGTCTCAAAACAACAACAAAAAACCAAAAAACCACTGCATTGTGTATTGAATATACACACCACATTTCCTTTACCCATGCATCTGTTGATGGGCATCTAGGCTGGTTCCTTTTCTGGTGACTGTGAATCGCGTCACAGTGAACGAGGGAATGCAGGTGTCATTACAGAGGGCTGACTTTACATTCCTTTGAGTATATACCAAGGAGTGGCACAGCTGCTTCAAATGAGGGCTCTATTTTTAGTTTTTTGTGGAATCTCCACGCCATAGTGGCTGTACTAATTTACATTCCCACCAGCATAGTAGGTGGCTTCCTTTTTCTCCACGTACTTGCCAGTATTTTTTGTTTTTTGTATTTTTGAGGACAGCATTCTGATTGGGGTGAGATGGGATCTTAATGTAGTCTTGATTTGCATTTCCCTACTTGATACATTTTTTAAGAACTGCCATTTTTTAGCCCTGTACACTCTTGCTGGTTGCCAAACATTTCATTTACTTCCTTCCCTAAAGGAACTAAAGTCATTAAGGAACTAAAGTCAACAAGACTTTCCTTACTTTCTCATCATTATCAACATAAAGCACTAAGAAGAGAGGACACAGAGATCAGAAACCCCAAAAGCTGGCAGAGAGAAGACAGACCACGTAGACCAAACACCAGCTATAACATGGTCAGAAGATGACATCCAGCCTACACTTGAATATTTCTAATGGCAGAGACCCTCACAGGTCAGAATTTACAGTCCTGGATAACCCAATGACACTTCATGCTGTCATGCAGATCTCTGTCCAGGGAAGATCTTCCTGCACAGAGGGACTGACCTGCTATGGAGTAGCACAGATCAGAGGGCCACCCCTCCTCACCTAAGTTCACTCAGATGCTTAGGTCCCCTGGGCTCAGCTTTTGTTGTTCCTCATCAGACACGTGCCTAGAGCTCTCATCTCTCCACCTGGGTCTCGTTCATCTGGACAATTCAGATGATCACTGTCCAATTAAAGGGTAACCTGTATAAGTGCACACAACACTCCAGATACGACCTGAGGTGCAAGAGCACAGGGACTAACACATATCCCATCCAACACTGTGCATCTGTAAATGTTCAAGAGGGGCCGCTTTTCACAGCTGCATCACACAACTCACCTGAAATTACAGTAGCTTTCAAATGGAAAAGGTGTTACTCAGGGACAGATGATTTCCGTCAGAGTAGGGCAAGTCCAGGGCTGGGATGAGGCTTGGGGGTAGGGCAAGGCCCTGGGTCCCATCCCCAGCAACACACAAGAGCAGGACCCTTCCACTCCTATTACACCTGCCTTGACACTTTCATACTTCCATGCCTGCTTAAATCCACTTGGTTGTCTTCAATGCTACGTATTAGCTAACCCTCTCAGTTCTAGTACTATCTATAAATTTTGACAAGCCCCTCTTATTATGCCATTACTCAAGACCTATACGGCTTGACAAGAGCAGAATTTACAATCTTGTATAATTAGAACTAAAACACATCAAAACAAATAAGCAAACCATGTCAAATGACTAACTGGAAAAGGATACTGCAATGCACACAGCAATAGACTTATTCCTACAAATTCTTAAGAAAAAAATTGGTTGATTCATCAGTGAAAAAAGAAACAGTCTAACAACCAGTCATCAGAAAAAGAAAGACATACTGTACTTTTTTTTTTTAAAGTCCTGGGATTTGAACCCAAGTCTTCACACATATTAGTAAGTGCTCTACCACTGAGCTACATGACCACCCCCCTTTTCTTTTCTGACTTTTTTGTCTGTTTGTGACAGGGTCTCAGTTGAATTGCTGAAGCTAGCCTCAAATTTGCAATCCTGCCTCAGCTTCCCAAGCAGCTGAGATTAAAAACATGCTAACACACCTGGCTTCACAAATGACTTTTATATAGATGAAAACATTTTTAACCTCACAAGATTACTGCAAAATAATTCTACAATGTGATACCACCTTTTACCTGTCAGGATGACAAAGCTCAAAATGTTTGAGACCATATCTAACTTTAAGGATAATGGGAAATAAGCACTGTCATAGATTGTTGGTTGTAAAATGATTCCATTTCTTTAGACAGTAATTTGGAAATATCTATAAAAAATATAATTATGACTTTTTCTTTAGAGCTTAGCTATTCACTAAAGTATTTCTACTAACAGAAGTGCTAGAGATCTCAGAATTGATGGGAGTAGTTCCCACAAATTTATTTCAACGAGCTCTGCAGGTGATACTTACGCAGTTCACACAGTGCTGTTTCAGAGACTACTGGGAATTTTCTTCTTCCCATTTAAAATGGCACAGCTTCCCAGTCGAAATAATTTTGCCCTCCATTTCCTGTCTCCAAATGCAGCCAGCTGTGGTCACTAGAACTATGGCAGCCATCCTATGACCATGAGGTGACATGGGAGGCTGACGGGCCAACACGCTGAGGCAAATGGATAAAGGAGTGACTGATGTGCACCCTGAATACTGCTGAGCTGGTGAACAGGCTCTGAGCGACTCATCGGTTTGCTTCTGTTTTTTGGGGTTTTTTTTTTTTTTGTGAACAGCAGTCCCCCTTTATTTTTTTTTATTTTTATTTTAAACCAAGAACATGTATTGGTACATTCTACATATAATGGTCACATTCATTACATTTATTCT